>JAODAL010009881.1:0-108182 GCA_025379985.1 Phyllomedusa bahiana
GAACTGGATAGAAAGCAGGGTCAAGGTGTATATCCCGTGAAGTTGTGATGGGTGGATGCCTTGGTGGTGACGGCCTCAGGTGGGCGCCGTCTTAAAAAACCACAGGGTGGTGCAGGGTTCCCCCCCCAAAAGGTTCCATGGTAGCATCACTGCCCAGAGAAACAGGCCATGTTAAAAAAAAAATATGTCTTGGGGGACCGTCAAAAACACAGGTCAAGAGCGGGGACGGTTGGCAAGAGACAGAGCGGGGGCTGGGTAACAAGAACCTTGTAAAAAGGAAAGGTGGTGTGCAATATCAGTCGAAATTCCTGGCCGGCCTTAAGTCGGTAGGCTGGAGCACACCCTTCCCTGGACACGATGAACCTCGTCGTCCAAAAATTTTTTAAGGCTCCCAGGTTCAACTGCCTGCAAAGGGAAAGGCTCGAGGTTGGCTCCATTTCCGCCTTTCGTCCAGGCTGGTGCGTTATAGCGTCAGCTTGGCCACCCCCAAAAAACCGTTCATGTTGATGTGGCAATATGCGGAATTCCACGTCCAATGCTCCAGCGTTGGGGAAGCGCGTAATGATTACGCGTCGAAGTGGCGATGGCCTGAAAGCAGCGGTGCGACCTGGGTTTTGAGCCACCGAATGGAAGCGGGAAAAAGAGCTCTGCACCTCCTGCGGTTTAAGAAGCCACCAAATGGTCATGTGGATAATCCCCTTGTCAGCATGGCTTTTGTGGAAATTTAGTTCTGGAACAAGTGTTGGACACTCAAACGCAGGTCCCACCGTGACGGGGGAGGAGGCGGCACAGATGGGGGACCAGAGCCTTCTCTCCGTTGGATCCGAAGGCCCGACAGTTCCACAATTTATAGGTCTTCGTTAGGGGTGTTGGGGGCCCAGGGTGGTGCAAGGCAGCCCCTCAGCTCTAGGGTACATCTCTGAGACAAGTCAGGGCTGTTTTTAAGGAGGAGGAGGAAGCGGGGGGAGAAGGGGGTATGGCTGGAAACCGGACTTACGATGTCCCTCCCTTGGGGAAAGAGGTTTGGCATGGATTTGAGGTGGGGGAGGAAGTGAGGAAGTCATTGATAGTCCCCCTCGCCCCGAGGTTTGGAAATCAGGCCCATTTCTCAAAAAAGTGCTTGGATGCCCCATTTCCCCCCAAAACATGATGCTCGATTAAGGCATCAAAATGAAAACATTAGGGGGGCCCCCCTCCTGGATCCCCGTTACAAACAAACCCAGCACTTTCCTTAACCCCACCCAAATTGAGAGTAATCCGGGGAATTGGGACCTGCTCATTGATCAATGGAGATATCTGTTGTGTCTGTTACGTTCTTAAATGCACGGTGGAAAACGTAGAAATTTTGACAGCAGAGAGTCCCAAAGTAGCCGTAGCCGCGCAGCCGGGCTTGGACATAAGCCTAATGGGTGCCCCTTGGGAACCTTATTTCCCACTCACCAAGATGTAATGCGGGCAAATACAAACACGGGGGAAAGCCCGTCTTAAGTCATGGTTAACGACTATCTGCGTCTAACACGATGTTTTTGGTTTTATGTTCGGCCCCAATTGATTCTGGGTACCCAAAAAATTTGGATGAAGGGCCCCCCGAACTCCTCGCCACGCCATAGAGGTTTTGCCCCCTCCCCGCAGCCAGCGTCATTCGGCGGACCTTCAGCCGCTGGAGGGTCATTAAAAAAACGCTGGCTTTCCACTGAAAATGGGATCTTTTTGACTTTATCAAGATAAATTCAGGCTGGATCTTGGTTTGGCCCAAATCCCGAGGTCACCATTAGTGTCGGTCTATTTCACATTCCTTTTCAAAAAAAAATGGTTCTTTTGGAAAAATGTTTTTTAAATGATCCACCCCAAAAAAGGTCATTTTGGGGTTTTGCTTTTGGAGCTAAAAAAGACTTAATTGTCAGGGTTTTAATGAAAAAAAACGTATTCTATTTCTACTCTTAATGAAAATTTTAAGCAGTCAAGGGTTTTTGGGGGTCATGGTGCTGTGATTTTACAACAAATAAGGGGCCCTTTTGGAACAGAAATTGGGTTAAAAAAGGGCTTTCTCCCTATAATTTTAACAGTAGCTAAGAATCATTTTTAAAAATTTTTTTGGGTCTTTTGCAGTGAAATACAGCTATACTACGGTCCTATTATAAAAAAATGTGGTTTTTAACAAACTTTTGTTCTCCCAATGTAAACAGGGCCCGAAGGCTCATTTTTGTGTTTTTGTTGGCAGGGTGCTTGAAAACAGCTATACTAAAGGGCCCATTTTTTAAAAAAGTGGTTTTTAAAAGACATAGTTCTTCACAAATGTCAAACAGTGGCGAAGGGTCATGTTTTGAATTTTTTTTGGGGATGGGGCTGTCAAAAACAGAAATAGGTAGGGGCAAAAATTAATGGACACATATTGCAAAAACTTTTTTTTCAAGATCTTTAAACTAGCTAGAATCCCCGAGTGGACAACCCGTTTAATACAAATTAAAAAAAAAAAGAAACAAAGAGGGTGGGATTCCACATTTTTTAAAAATGTGTTTTCTAGAATTTAAACTACTAAAAAACTTCTATGACAAAATGCTGATCAAATATTTCCCCGATTTTTTCAAAAGAGGTACGTAACCATGAAAAAGACTTAACAGATGAGGTTATTTAGAGGGCAGGAGTATGGACACATTTCACCCCCAAGAACAGAGACAATTTCCCTCCAGCACGTTGAGTAAACTGAGAAAAAAAAAGCCAAGAAAAAAGGCACCTGGGGAACAGGGATCAAAGCACCACGTTTCCAAATGAAGCTCAATTGGTCCCACTCTACGAGGGGCAAGCGCTCTCGTAAGGGTGAAAAAATTTTTCAACGTAACAGGTTTTTACTTGTAATGGGAAGGCTGGAGGTTTAGCCCCCCACTCCCCACTTTTGCTTTAGCCACTGTTTTCGTTGTGGTCTAAGGGGATTTTTGCCCTTTTTAAAAGTTGACTGAGCCCGCCCAGCCTCACCCCACCCACTGTAAGTTGGCCCTGCCACTGAACCCCATGATCCCTTTTTTCAGCCCCACCCCCTTTAAACAGAAATTTCCTTCAAAAACCCTTTTAAAGTGAATGCGGATTTTCTCGGCTTCGTTATCTACTGGGGAATTTGTTGGGTTTGCTCACATTTTAATGTCATGGTGGAAAAATGTCACCCCGTAGAATGCAAGTAGCTTGCAGCGGCGTATTGGAAAACTAGTTTTTTTTTTTATGTTTATTTCTTTTTGCACAATTTTTTGCGATGTCCTAAGGGCCCTGTGCAGGTTTTTGGGTATGCTGCGGTACAGGGTAGGATAGCATTGTCCATTCAAATAAAAAAAGGTGGTTCAAAATACTTTCTTCCAGCATTTTAATCAGTGGGTCATTTCGGTTTTTTGGGGTCATGTAGGGTCCCGGAAGGGATGTCAATATCCAGTTAAACTAAAATGGTGGTTCAAAAGACTACTTTCTTTTTGGGACTTTTTTAATCTTGGGTTTTATGCAGGTTTTTAAGGGCATGCTGCAGTACAGGATATGGATAGTCAATGTCCATTTTTAACTTAAATGGTGGTTCAAAGACTACTTTTTTTTTTCGGATTTTTAAATTTAGGTCCATAAGTGCATCTGTGTGGATTTTGGGGTCATGCTGCATTAAAGGACAGGTATAGTCAATGTCCAGTTCAACTAAAATAGTGGTTCAAATACTTGTTTCTGTCAGCACTTTTTATTTTGAGGATCCATCAAGGACATCTTTACTTGTTTTGGGGTCATGCCGCTGTAAAAGAAACCAATAGTAAAGGTTTATTGAAAAAAACGTTTTCCCATCTTCAAGGGGCCCAAAAAAACGGTTACTGGGTGTCCACCCCCTTGCTCCACGTTCCAAATAAAAATGACAATTTCATTCCACCCACAAAAATTGACAGTAATGCAGGAATTTGATACAGGGCCGTTGACCAATGGACCCCTGGCCCTGCCCGCTGAACCCCCGCTTCCCCTTGGGAGTTCTTCTGCCACCACATATGTGACGAGATGTTGGCACTGGTGCAAAAAGTGATAGGGGTCTCCTTTCCCGTTCCCCCGTGCCATTTTTTAAAAACGGCGTCTTGTTTTTGTGAAAACCCCCGCGTGCTACCCCGTCCCACGTGATTTTTTGGTTAGCCATTAAAAAATAATGAATTTTTTGCATATGAATTTTTTTTCTTACTTTTATAGCCTAATTTCTTTTCCCTTTGATGTAGCACGTATCCAGTTTACTGTTTTTGGATGTTAATTCCAGTTCTCCCCACCTGGGTTTTGGGGGAAAAAAAAGAAGCTGTTTCCCCTTCCCCCAAAACTTCAAGGTCATCGTCGATTATCGACTATCAACCTGATCATTGCCGATATCGACTATCGACATGATAATTGCCAATATCGACTATCGACTCGATAACGATTGTTGACACAATCGCTCATCACTAATCTTCACACATCTGAAAGCGAATTGTCCAATACAACCTCTGAGAGGGAACCATCACAAAGTGAAGACTCCAATAATACTGACAAGTACCAACGTAAAGCTTCAACTAGCCAGAGATCAAAGCCAAAAAACTGACTTGGTGAGGAGGAAGAAAACACAAAGAAGATACCAAACTTGTGGAAGAAATAAAACAGGGGCAAACGAATATACATAGTGAGGACAATTCGGTTATAGTGATGAGGGAACCCTAAAAAGTTCGAGTCGAACTTCGAACTTAAAGGCATTCGGTTGGAGTCGAACTCGAACCCCATTAAAGTCAATGGAAGAAGATGTTTGGGTTAGTTTTTATACCTATACAGGTGAAGAAGAGTGGAAAAGCTGTAATTACTGCCCATAACAGTAAATTGGATACGTGGAACAACCTAGTGAAGAAAATTTGGCTCTAAGAGTGACAATAAAAATTGAGAGGCTAAAATACTTCATTCCTTTCAATGGCTAACTGAAAAGATGAGGAGGATAGTTTCAAGCAGGGGCGTAACTATAGGAGGTGCAGCGCTAGCAGCTGCTATGGGGCCCTGCATCTTGAGTGGGCCAAAAAGCCCCTCTGACACATAGGAAGACACCGGTATTGGAAATGGCACATGGTAACTGGCAGGAGCCCCATTACACTTTTTGCATTAGGGCCCAAGAACTTCAGGTTACGCCTCTGCAGGCTAGACTAGATTAGACAGAAGATCTATTTGTAGCAGCGAGAACATGGTAATGGGGAACAGCGAGGTTCCAGTTCCACAAGATTAGGCAGTAGTACCATTGGTGGCAGCGAGAACATGGCAGTGGGGAACATGGAGGTTCCGGTTCCACTAGATTAGACGACAGGGCCATTGGTGGCAGTGAGAACATGCCAATGAGGAACATGGAGGTTCTACTAGTGGTTCTACTACTACTACTGGTTCGACTAGATTAGACACCGTACAGCAGCCAGTTCAGCAGCCAGCCTTCTGTGTACCAGGTGTGGGAGTATAAGAAACACTTTTACCCCAACCATCCAAAGCCAAAATCCTAAAATCCTGAATGTCGGCATTGCTAGGCTGTTGGCCTTGGAAATGTTGCCTTTCCACCTGGTGGACACAGATGGGTTCCGCCACGTCATGGCTCTGGCATGCCTCTAATATCAGATGCCAAGGCTGTCCATGCCCTGGCCCGCCTCGTTGCAGAAAAGATCTCCAGCGCGTTGGCTGCATCTGTGTCCACCAAAGTCCATCTCACTACAGACACATGGACTAGTAAGCATGGTCAAGGGCGTTACATCTGACTTACTGCTCACTGGGTCAGTTTGGTGGATGACGGTGCCTCTGGTGATGGGTCTCGGGCTCGGCGGACACTCTTCCACACTGATGGGATGGTGCAGAGTCCAGATCCCCAACCTCAATAGGTATCATCACGTGCCAAGAGAAAACAGGCGGTTTTCAAATTAATTTGTCTTTGAGACCATGAACGCAAAGGTCAAGAGTAGAGATGGGCGAATTTCTCAAAAATTCGGTTCGGTCACTTCGCTGAATTTTCCGAAAAAAATTTGTTTTGGTCCGAATTACTTTGGCACGAATCGCGTTAAAAAACAGATATTTCCAGGCTGCACAGAGCCTGCAGGGTGATGTAGGACGTTGTGCCATGCTTAAATATGCAGAGGGAGCTTGGTTTGGTCTTCATACAATGTTGTGTTTTAGTATGACACGCAGATAAGTGCCGCCGCTCTTAGAATCGCTTCACTATAAAATTCCCTTGGCACTTAAGAGGGAAAAACTGACCAAAAAACTCAAGCGGGAATGTTGCCTGATAAAGTCATGTCAGCGAAAGCTGGAAAAAAACAAGCTGAGAGATCAGGTGGCAACAATAGTGACAGAGTGTGGAGATGATGGCGGCAACCACAGCAGCATGAGGTCAGAGAGTGGCACAATGACATTCTGGAGGTGGCAAAACAGTAATAGGCCACAGAGTGGCACAATGACACAGTATGGAGGTTACGGCAGCAGCCACAGCAGCAGCATGAGGTCAGACAGTGGCACAATAACATTCTGGAGGTGGCAAAAACAGGAATAGGCCACAGAGTGGCACAATGACACAGTGTCTAGGTCACGGCAGCACCCAAACAGCAGAAAGCATGAGGTCAGACAGGGGAAACAATCACATTCTGGAGGTGGCAAAAACTGGAGTAGGCCACAGAGTGGCACAATGACTGAGTGTGGAGGTCACGACAGCAGCCACAGCAGCAGCATGAGGTCAGACAGTGGCACAATGACATTCTTGAGGTGGCAAAAACAGGAGTAGGTCACAGAGTGGCACAATGACACAGTGTGGAGGTCACGACAGCAGCAGCATGAGGTCAGGCAGTGGCACAATGACATTCTGGAGGTGGCTAAAACAGGAGTAGGTTACAGAGTGGCACAATGACACAGTGTGGAGGGCACGGCAGCAGCAGCATGAGGTCGTCAGTGGACACAATCACATTCTGGAGGTGGCAAAAACAGGAGTAGGCCACAGAGTGGCACAATGACATAGTGTAGAGGTCACGACAGCAGTCACAGCAGCAGCATGAGGTCAGGCAGTGGCACAATGACATTCTTGAGGTGGCAAAAACAGGAGTAGGTCACAGAGTGGCACAATGACACAGTGTGGAGGTCCGCCCAGCAGCAGCATGAGGTCAGGCAGTGGCACAATGACATTCTGGAGGTGGCTAAAACAGGAGTAGGCCACAGAGTGGCACAATGACACAGTGTGGAGGTCACGACAGCAGCAGCATGAGGTCAGGCAGTGGTACAATGACATTCTGGAGGTGGCTAAAACAGGAGTAGGTCACAGAGTGGCAAAATGACACAGTGTGGAGGGCACGGGCAAGCAGCAGCATGAGGTCAGTCAGTGACACAATCACATTTGGAGGTGGCTAAAACAGGAGTAGGCCATAGAGTGGCACAATGACATAGTGTGGAGGTCACGACAGCAGTCACAGCAGCAGCATGAGGTCAGGCAGTGGCACAATGACATTCTGAAGGTGGCTAAAAACGGAGTAGGCCACAGAGTGGCACAATGACAGAGAGTGGAGGTCACAACAGCAGCCACAGCAGCAGCAGGATGTCAGTCAGTGGCACAATGACATTCTGGAGGTGGCAAAAACGGGATTTAGGCCACAGAGTGGCCACAATAAACACAGTGTGGAGGTCACGACAGCAGAAAGCATGAGGTCATTTCAGTGACACAATAAACATTCTGGAGGTGGCAAAAACAGGAGTAGGCCACAGAGTGGCACAATGACACAGTGTGGAGGTCACGACAGCAGCAGCATGAGGTCAGGCAGTGGAACAATGACATTCTGGAGGTGGCTAAAACAAGAGTAGGCCACAGAGTTGGCACAATGACACGGTGTGGAGTGCACGGCAGCAGCAGCATGAGGTCAGTCAGTGACACAATCAAATTCTGGAGGTGGCAAAAACAGGAGTAGGCCACAGAGTGGCACAATGACACAGTGTGGAGGTCACGACAGCAGCCACAGCAGCAGCATGAGGTCAGACAGTGGCACAATGACATTCTGGAGGCGGCAAAAACATGAGTAGTCCACAGAGTGGCACAATGACAGAGAGTGAAGGTCACAACAGCAGCCACAGAGCAGCATGAGGTCAGGCAGTGGCACAATGACATTCTGGGGGTAGCAAAAACTGGAGTAGGCCACAGAGTCGCACAATACCACAGTGAGGAGGCCACGACAGCAGCAGCATGAGGTCAGGCAGGGGCACAATGACATTCTGGAGGTGGCTAAAACAGGAGTAGGCCACAGAGAGGCACAATGACACAGTGTGGAGGTCACGACAGCAGCGCATGAGGTCAGGCAGTGGTACAATGACATTCTGGAGGTGGCTAAAACAGGGGGTAGGTCACAGAGTGGGCACAATGGACACAGTGTGGAGGGCACGGCAGCAGCAGCATGAGGTCAGTCAGTGACACAATCACATTCTGGAGGTGGCAAAAACAGATAGGCACAGAGTGGCACAATGGACATAGTGGGAGGTCACGACGCAGTCACAGCAGCAGCATGAGGTCAGGCAGTGGCAACAATGACATTCTGGAGGTGGCAAAAAAGCAGGAGTAGGCCACAGAGTGGCAAAAAGACACACAGTGGAGGTCACGACAGCACCCAAACCGCAGCGCATGATGTCAGTCAGGGGCACAATGACATTCTGGAGGTGGCAAAAACTATAGGTCAAAAAGGGCACATTGACACAAGTGTGGAGTCACCGACAGCAGCAGCATGAGGTAGTCAGTGACACAATACATTTGGAGTGGCAAAAACAGGAGTAGGCCAACAGAGTGGAACAATGACACAGAGTGGAGGTAAAGACAGCAGAAACATGAGGTCAGGCACTTGCACAATGACATTCTGGAGGTGGCTAAAACAGGAGTAGGCCACAGAGTGGCACAATGACACGGTGCGGAGTGCACGGCAGCAGCCGCACGAGGTCAGTCAGTGACACAATCACATTCTGGAGGTGGCAAAAACAGGAGTAGGCCACAGAGTGGCACAATGACACAGTGTGGAGGTCACGAAAGAAGGCACAGCGCAGCATGAGGTCAGACAGTGGAAACAATGACATTCTGGAGGCGGCAAAAACATGAGTAGTCCACAGAGTGGCACAATGACAGAGAGTGAAGGTCACGACAGCAGCCACAGCAGCAGCATGAGGTCAGGCAGTGGCACAATGACATTCTGGGGGTGGCAAAAACTGGAGAGAGGCCACAGAGTGGCAAAAAAATGACACAGTGTGGAGGTCACGACAGCAGCAGCATGAGGACACAATCACATTCTGAAGGTGACAAAAACAGGAGTAGGCCACAGAGTGGCACAATGACACAGTGTGGAGGTCACGACAGCAGCAGCATGAGGTCAGGCAGTGGCACAATGACATTCTGGAGGTGGCAAAAACAGAAGTAGGCCACAGAGTGGCACAATGACACAGTGTGGAGGGCACGGCAGCAGCAGCATGAGGTCAGTCAGTGACACAGTGACATTCTGGAGGTGGCAAAAACTGGAGTAGGCAACAGAGTGGCACAATGACACAGTGCGGAGGGCACGGCAGCAGCAGCCTGAAGTCATAGAGTGGCGCAATGACAGAGTGTGGAGGTGGGTGGCAATACCAGCCCCGGTAAAGATGGGTTGGTGGCGATGGAGAAACTGGCGCAGTTTGTGTGGCTTCAGAGGGTGGCGGCATCAGAATAGTGGCTGAGGCAGGTAATTTGAACCCAGACTCATTTCTCACATTTTTGGGTGAGGCGTCATGGCTGATGTAGTCTGATTTGCCTAAGGCATTGGTGTGGGGAAAATCCTGGCCGATCCACGCCTGATTCATCTTCACAAACGTCAGTCGTTCCACATTTCCCATGGACAAGCGGGTTCTCCTTGGGGTAACGATGGCCCCCGCCGCATGAACACCCGCTTGATGCCACGCTACTGGCCGGGCAGGACAGCTTCTCCACTGCAAACTCGTCAAGTTGCGGCCACACATCTAGTTTGGCTTCCCAGTAGTTTCCCGCGGATCTTCTAACTGGGTGGCAAGTGTGCGTCCAAGTAGGCCACCACTTGTTGGTTCAGGGACTGCTCCAGGTCTTGCTGCTTGCTGCTGGCGACCCCACCCTCCTCACTAGGCGGGTGAAGGAAGCTGCTCATCAGTGACTCCAATTAGGTTGCTGCTGATGGAGCTGGGTACTGCTCCTACCCCCCCACCCTCCCCAGCAGCCGCGGCAGTAGTTTCGTGAGCGGTGAGGAACCCCCTGGTCAGACCTGTCAGGGGGAGGGATAATGCCCGCACATAGGCAGCGGCAACTGACTACGGAGGATTTCCCTATAGTATTTGAGTTTGTCCTCCCTCTCAATAGCTGGAAAAGGCTCCCATTTTGGACCGGTAGCGAGGGGTCCAATAGGGTGGGGAGGGCCAGAAGTCATCCCCCTGCCGGATGCTGACTATTCGGCTGTCATAGCCAATCAAATCAGCATGCTGCGGGCCATCTGCAAAAAGTGACTCCGAGGGGCTCCATGCTTCCATCTCCACTGTATACTGCCACGGTGCTTGCGGGTCATCTGCCTCGTCTTGCTCATCTCCATTCCTCCTCCAGTGCTCTGCTCCTCCTCTCTTGTACCTGGGTAGAAATCCACTCATTTCACCTGACAATGCTCCTGCTCCACTGTGCTCCTCCTCCCCTCCATTTCAGTCCCCAGCGGACTTTATGTGGGCCGCGAGGGTGTAGTCACCACATCTCCAGTTCCGGCCCAGACAGATTTTTCAGCAAACTGTTCCAGGACATGAAGCAGTGGAATGACATTATTATCCCGTAGTCCCGGCGACTGTCAAAAAAACGTTGCCTCCTCGAATGGCCCCAACAAACGGCAGGTGTCACGCATGAGCTGCCACTGGCTGACATCAAAGTTACACAGGGGAGTACTCCTGTCCGCCTGGATCATCAAAAAATCGTTAATGGCCTTTCTCTGTTCATACAGTCGGTCCAACATGTGCAGGCTGGAATTCCAGGGGGTAAAAACATCGCATATCAGAGTGTGTTGGGGGAGGCCGTTCTGCCGCTGCAATTCGAGGAGGGTGTTCCTGGCTTTGTACGAATGGATAAAGTGCATGCACAGTTTCTTGGCCATTTTCAGAGTCTTCTGAAGATCTGTGGAAGACTTCAGGAACCTTTTCACAACCAGATTGAACACGTGCGCCATGCAGGACGCATGGACCATCCCTCCTTGGAGCAGCGCGGACACCATGTTCCTCCCATTGTCATTCACCATGGTTCCGATTTGCAGTTGGCGCGGAGAAAGCCACACATCGATTTCTCGCTGCATGACGCGGAGCAGTTCCTCCCCTGTGTGACTTCGTTCGCCGAGGCAAGCCAGGTGTAGAACTGCGTGACACCGCTGTGCCCTACACATGTGGTATGATGGAGCAGTACTTGTGGAGACTGAGATGGTGGTGGGGGGTGGAGGAGAGGAGGAGGCGGACATTGGTGCAGGAGCCGCAGTTTGACAAAAGTGGGAGGAAAGCGGCGTTCTACTGTCCAAGTTGTTGGTGTGCCTGGGCGGAAGCACATTCCCAGTGGGCCGTAAAGGACATGTACTGGCCCTGACCGTAGTTACGCTCCAGACGTCGGCGCTGCCGTGCACCTTGGATCAAACCGATAAGCTCAAGGACTGGCCCACTTTCTGTTCTAATATTTATGAAGTGCTGGTACTGCCTTTTTTGGGAAAATAAATTACGGCTTGGAACTCTCCATCTCGGCTCGGCACAAGTCATTAGTTCTCTGAATGGTGCAGAGTCCACCATTTGGAAAGGGAGGGACTGCAGTACCAACAGCTTGGACAGTAGCATGGTCAGCTGCTGCACCTTAGGATGGTTGGACGCATACTGTTGTCTCTTTGCAATCGCCTTGCTGAACGACTGCTGGTGCCATGAGTTTGCGAGGAGCAGGAGCATCTGGACCGGGAGATGATGTCAAAGAGAAACAGCTACCTTCTGCAAAGGTGTTGGAGCCTTGACTGGCTGAAATGGCATGCGTGCCACTGGCTGCTGCTGCAGGATGGACCACCACATCTGAGCCACGTTTCTCCCAGGCCACCCGGTTTGGGGACACTGCATGTGCTGACACAGGGCCGTGGGTACCAATGTTAGCTCCTGGCCACGCTTCACTTTCTGCCCACAGATTCTAATATACCCATATTCGGCTCCTCCCGGGGTCTTAGAAAAGAACTGCCACACCGCCCCGAGTAGCTGATTTTACCGCCAACGCTCTGACTTTAGTGACTACTACCGCCGCTGCCTCGCTGGCCCCTGGGGCCGCTACTTTCTTGGACCTGCGAAGCGGGTTGTCTACCCCGTGGCCGCTCGGCTCCCGACCTCACACTGCTGCGACCCTGCTGACTAACGGCCACAAAACCTACTCGCTGGCTGCGCCGCTGCCTGACGCGCAAGCTGACGCCCTTCTCCTTTACGATGATGAAGTCCTTGCTTCAACCGGCTCACATGTGCGGTCGGCTACATCATCATCAATTTGTGTTTCATCGTCACTGCTGTCCTCATCACCGGTCTTGGTATGCAGAGGGGTGACCCCTCACAACATGACTCCCATGCCACTCTCCACATCTATTTCTTTGTTGCCTACTGCAAGAAGCAGGGGATTTTTGGCCCCATTTCTTCACTGCCAAGTAGCTGCTGACTGCCCTCCTCAAATTGTTAAACCTCGCTATATAGTGGCGCTGAGCCCAGACCACATAGAAGATCTCTGGCTGAGGGAAAACCGGATGGGACAGAGGCGGGTTGAGGACAGGTGAGGGCCGCTGACCCGCTCCCGGGCCATGCCAACTAATGGTTGTGTCTGACGTTCCCACCGACTCTTGGCTGGGGTTGTCAGATGTCACCTGGGAGGAAGGGGATAACCTAGTCAACCAATCAAGAACCCTTGGGTTGCTAGTCAGTACACGGCCGCTAGATGAAAACCAGCAGTTGTGGCCTCACCGAGTGACCACTGCTGCGGGCGTCCCCTTGCTGTGCTGCGACCTGGGGCCCGCTCCAGGAATGTTTGTGCCACTGGGCCACTTGCAGGTGAAGAGCCCGCCCCCTCTCTGTTGACATACTGTTTGTTCTAAAATGTACAGACACTGTTTGATGAAGATATCTGTATATGTTAAAAACACACCCCGTATTTGACTCCAAATGAACCCAACTAACAAGCTTGGGTAACCCTTGGACATAAAACTGCGCTCCACAAATGGCCAGGAAAAATTGACTTGTATGTGCCGTTTAAAAAACTCTGTGTATTTTACTTAATGTAAAAGCACAAACAGGCTTTAAATTAAAACCCTTCGGATATGAATTATGCTACAGAATTTCTTCGTGGCGGTGAAAAAGAAAGTTTCTTTTACTGAGTACAACTACAGAAAAATACTTATTAACCTTGGATGTAAATTGCGCAAAAAAATTGAGCAGCCCAAACTACTAGCTTTGTAGCGTGTTACAATGGCATGTTTTTTACGCTACACAACAAAAGAAAAATTGTAATTAACCTTCGCTTGTGAATTATGCTACAGGAAAATTGTATTTTTTGGCGGTGAAAAAGACGGTTTCTTGGAGTCACCACAGCAGAAAAACAACGCTTAATTAACCCCTGGATGTAAATTGCGCAAAAGAATTGAGCAGCCACAAACTACTAGCTTTGTAGAGTGTTACAATGGCGTATTTTTTACGCTACACAACAAGAGAAAAAATTGTAATTAACCTTCGCTTGTGAATTATGCTACAGGAAAATTGTATTTTTTGGTGGTGAAAAAGACGGTTTCTTGGAGTCACCACAGCAGAAAAACAACGCTTAATTAACCCCTGGATGTAAATTGCGCAAAAGAATTGAGCAGTCACAAACTACTAGCTTTGTAGCGTGTTACAATGGCGTTTTTTTTTACGCTACACAACAATGAGAAAAAAATTGTAATGTAAAACCTTTGCATTGGAGAATTATTGATACAGGACAAATTGCTATTTTTTGGCGCGTGAACAAAATAACGGTTTATTTTTTGTCACCACAGCAGAAGAAAACACAATGCTTAATATAACCCATGGATGTAATGTGCGCAAAAGAATTGAAGCAGCACACTAAAATTAAGAAGCTTCATGTAGCGTGTTACATGGCGTCGTTTTTTACGCTACACAATCAATGAGATATTATAAATTGTAATTAACCGTCGCTTCCGTGTATAATGCTATCACAGGAAATCTGTATTTTTACGGGGCGATCGTAATGGCGTAGTTTATTCGGAGCACCAAGCCCCCGAACAATACTTGCCTGTGCCGAGTCTCAGCCCGTTCGGGTTGTAGGCAGTGCTATGTGCCTGCAAGCGCCGACAATCTCTTGTAGCTGTGACGTATGTGCAGTCACTCTAAAACACACGTACAGCTCACGGCCGTTCTTCAGTGCATGGGAGGGAGGCAGGGAGAGCGACGCACCATGCTGCCGGCTATACTTAGCAGGGAGGAGGGAGTTGCTGTCACTCCCGAAGCTCCGTGTTGTCACGACTTCCTGTGCTGCAGCCGGCGCCGAGCACGAGCAACCTGGCAGCCCAGCGAAGCGCACACGGCGAGTCGAGTGAGCTCCGCGCCCTGCGTGACTGCTTCCCGGATCCTGGACATGCATCAACTCAGCCTTGACAGGCAAACAGCAGTAATATGCAGCATAATCATCACAACAGGTGCTCCTGGGAAGAGGTCTCACAACGTGAGTGAGTAGCCTCAACTGTAGAGACCTTGTGATGATAGTATAATGAAGGGGAACACCACATAATCTTCATAAAATATGAATTGTTACTTATTTATATATGCATTTGTGTGTGTATATATGTGTATTTGTGTCTATGACATGTGTGTATATATATGTGTATGCACTTGTGTGATATACAATGTTTGGGTTATTTGTGTTATATTGTATGAATGTATGTGTTTGTATATATATATTTGTGTGAGTGGGGAATATGTGTTATATATATTATGTGTGTGTAAGTGTGTATATATATATGTGTGCACATGAGTGTATAATAATATCGTGATTGAAATATGTGTGTGTATATAAATATTAATAATAATTTATATATTATGTGTGTATGCATGTGTGTATATATATATTTATAATATATAATACTATATATTATATATATATTTTATTTGCTGTTGCATTGTTTGTGTGTTTATATCATACTATATATAATATATATATCATATTTGTATTTGTCGTATATGTGATAATATATTTGTGTGTGTATTTGTGTGCTGCATATGTGGTGTAATGTGTATGTGAAATGTGTATGTACTGTGATATATGTGTAGTTTATGTGTATAAACACACATATCACACAATAACTGCACCCATTTGCGTCACTAAAATACATATTCATGCTGTTCTTTAACTTTACACATGTAAACTACAGCACCTGAATGGATGGAATTGTATATGTATATCATTTTTTTACTATACCCGTCATTCTTCAGGGATTGCGTAGTTTTAGATGACTTCAGCCAGGACAAAGGGTACATTCACATGGCATCAATAGCGGGGTTGCGTTTGTGGTATATTTGCCTTTAAGATTCGCTACCCCTCTATGAGAGCTATGAATTACCATGCTCGTCTACCCGGCGTACAATCCGATTGTATACGTACGCTGGAGGACCGAAGACGAGGATCAGTCCCCCTACGATAGAAGCCGCAGATCGTTGGGAGACGAGAGGAAAATAATGCAGCGTGAACCAACGAACCTACTGAGCAAAAACTTAACTCTAAGAAGGGCCCGAAGCACCTCGGATGTTTTTGAGGACCGCCTAGCGCAACGCCCTGGGAATTTTTTCGGCTTGGGGAAAAAGATGGTTTCTTGGTAGTCACCTCCAGCAATTGAAAAAACATAACGATTAAATTAATCCTCATCTCGGATGTAATATTGCGCAAAAATAGAAAATAATTGACGCAGCCTACAAACTACGAGGCTTTTTTTATGGAAGCGTGGTTACCAATGGCGTATTTTTACGCAACATCCTAGAGAAGAGAAAAAAGTTGTAAATTTAATACATATAGTTGTGAAGTTATGCTACAGGAGAAAAGATTGTATTTTTGGCGGTGATATAAATAGACGGTTTAATTTGTTTTATGTCACCCAGCAGAAAAGAACCAATGCGCTGTAATCTAAAACCTGAAGAGAGTAAATTGCTGTCAAAAGAAGTTGAGCAGAGATCCGCAAAAGTACTAGCTTATGGTATGGACGTGTTGCATTAGTGACGTCATTTTTTTACGCTACACAACTCGAAGAGAAAAAAATGTAATTAACATTCGTTGTGAATTATGCTACAGGAAAATGTATTTTATGGTGGTGAAAAAGACGGTTTCTTGGTGTCACCACAGCAGAAAAAAAAGCTTAATTAAACCCCTGGATGTTAAATTGCCGCAAGAAGAAGTTGAGCAGAAAAATGAAAGTGGTATTTGTATATGTAAAAACGCTGTTTGCTTTAAATGTAATACTAAAGGAAACTGGCTTAGATCACCTTGTGATATTCAATGTGCTTTAGTGAGCAGATGATGCATAGAAAAATGTTTATGCACTGGAATTGAAGCATATATCAATACTCACCAATAAAATGATCTAAGAAGAATGAGTGACAAAATCTACAGATGAAGCTCTAGTCTCTGAGACAACGTGAGAACCTCCATACACAAGGATAAATAAGCTGTATAATAAATCAGTTCTTCGTGTAATGAGCTATCAGATAGTAGTATAAGGAACGCTAGCAGCCACCGCTTCCGATCAGTACAGTGAGCAGAGGAGGTGTGAGCTACTCCAGCGTCGCGCCCGGGACTTATATAGTGCATGGTGACGGTACACGAACAATCTCCGACCGGTCTCTGATTGGCTTTCAAATCTCTGCACATGTCATGCAGAGACTATGCCCTTCTTCTCCCAGAGTTCTTTGCCCCATGTATAACGCCATGTTGATCGCAGCAATTTTATCATGAAAAGCAGACATCTTCGTTCGAACCCGAAGTCCCCCCAAAGTCTCACCGACTTCGTTCCAGAACCGAAGTTTTCCTGAAATTCTAAAAGGAATTCCACTTCAGTTAGAATCAATTCGCCCATCTCTAGTCAAGGAGCTGTGGACAGCTCTGCACAACTCAGACTGACCTCAGTGGAATGGTGTCTATGAACCTGGCGGCCACGGCAAAGTAGGGTGTGACAACGGCGGGAGAATATCTCCTTGCTGCCCTTAAGGATCGGCTTGTAGACTTTCGCGACATACTTGCCAGGCACCCGGCTTTATACCTGGTTGTGCAGAAATTTCTCAAGTGCATACCATGTCTGTGAGGAAGGGCCTTGAGGCTTATGCTCACACTTCTCGGCTATTCGCCATCCTGCTTCGGCATGACTGACAGCGTTGTCTTTATGCAGCGTGATCTGGGCCTATCCAGTCAATACCGTGCTGATATAAGTGACTATGGCAACTCGATGGAATTTACACACTCCACATGCTCCAGAAATTGTGCCAAGGCAGCGTATGCCATTATGCGTATGAAATGTCGCATGGCTCCTGACTCGCAGTGGTGTGGGCACTCGGCGGGTGAGGTGTTGACCCTTAGAGATGGAGACAGGTGTGAAGGATCTCTGTCCATTTGACAGTTCTGAAGAGGGCCACCAACAACATGACCTAATCAGGTTGATAGTGCATACTAGAGTCAGCAAGACTGGTCCAGTTACTATTTTACGGGAACAAGCTATTAGTCTCTAATATGCCATCCAACGGCAGGTCAGGTCTACCAGCAGGTGGGGATGCACTGGTCACAGAGCCTTACGCGCCGGAGGACTGTAGAAAGGCCCGACTGTTTCGCAATTGATAAGGTCTCTTTTAGGCGCGGTGGTTCTAGGTCGATGGCAAATAGCCGCAGCAGGCAGTGTTGCAGAAACCTACTGGGTGACATATTGGCAATCCATTTTTACCACCTCACAACGACTGATAGGCACACCGGCAGCTCCATTTCTGACACACAGAGACCACCTAAAGGGAGATCTATCATCGATTTTTTTTTTTTTTTATTGAATAAATTATTGAAGTGGTCATTTTTGTCTAATCTTTTTAGTAGTATATTTTTTTTTATCTCATGTCTTATTTGTGGTAAATATTAAAAATTGCATGTAATAATTTTTCAATACATTCCCACACTCTTAGCGCAGAGGGGCACATCCAAGAAAAAATAAGTTTACATATTTGTACAAACAGGATGTAATAGATATATGATATGTGCTGTAATTGTTGGCTGGTTGGCTAGTGACCTTCAACAGGCACTTCCCCCCATCCAATAGCGAGGGGGATGTGGATTGTCAGACTTGCGCCACTGAATCACCATTTTGTTGGAGAATGAGGGACAGGCATCACACAAAGGCTGAATGTGTATCCATAGCTGTATAAGAAAGAATAACCAGAGTGAAATGTGATTACATTTACACCTCAACAGTATATGTCTGAATCCACTTGCTCACAGGTCATCCACAGGTATAGGGCCAACTGTCCACATTCCTAAGAAAACAATATGTCTTTTAGCTTTCACATATGAACATTTAGGCTTTTGTCTACCCTGCAGTGCGATCATAAAGCGACTGACAATACCACAAAATCTAAACCCTCGTACAAAAACTGAAGGTTTTCTGTCCTCCACTGCCTGTCAAAAGCTGCTAAAAAAAAACGGCGAGTTTTTTGCCACCAATTTGCCAACTTTTTGCGCAGTTTTTTGCTATGTCTTGTCAAAGTCTCCGGTTATTAAGACTGCATAAATCAAGCCATTGCTGTAACTCAAACTCAACCTTACAAAAAGGGGAATGGAAAGCACATTATTGCAATTTATATATGTAATCTTGTACGTCGTTGTACAGTTTGAGTGCTAATAAAGGTAATCTCGCTTTTGTTGCTAAAACTACGTTTTGTTTTTTCATGGATTATGGGCTAAGAAATACTTTTTTTTTTTTTACGGATTATGAGCTAATAAAGTTATCTTGCTTCTGACGCTAAAAACTGTTTTTACAGACCAAATCCCTAAAAACCGTTATTTTTAGCTTCGATAGAAGACGAGATCACTTTATAGCGCCAAAATCGTAAAGGAAAAGAATTCTAGCACAAAAATCTGTAAAAGAAACTTAATTTAAGCTTCGCAGATAGGCAGGAAAATTTATTACCGGGACAGAAACGTTAAGTAATGAAAAGCGAGCTTTTTAATCTGTAAAGAAAATGTTATTTTTGATAGAATCAGATGCAAGACGAGAACTTTAATTAGTGGCAAAAATCTGTAAGGAAAAGGATTCTATTGCCAAAATAGTAAATCGAAACGGACTTCTAGCATTAAATATGCCGTAATAGAAAATGATTTATGTGCGTGTAAATCGTTGAGAAAGGCATTATGTGCCACAAAAATCAATTTAAAAAAAACGTTTTTTTAGCGTCAGAAGACCGTTAGAGAACGGTTATTTAGCGCCAAAATATGTTAATGTAGCGGATTTTAACGCCAAATCCAATAAAGAGAAACGGACTTTGTTAGTGCCAATAATCTCTCATAGAGAAATGAGAGTTATAGTTATGTTAAATAATCCGTGATATATAAAACAGTACTATCTTAGCAGTTCAGAACGTGAACGGAGATCGTTATTCGCGCAAATGATTGTATATAAAGGATATTAGCTGGCAAAATCCCATAGGATAGGATTTTAGCTGTGCAATAAAGCCATATAAAAAAAAATATTTTTAGCGTCAGAAGTGGAAGAGAACGTTTCACTAGCGCCAAAATCCGAGAAGTAGAACTAAAAAATACAAACATGGATTGTAGAGCCAAAATATGTACAAAACGTATTTTTGCTTTAGAACGCCTAGATATGTTACTAGCGCCCAAAATATGTAAAGAAATGGATTTTAGTGCACAGAAAAATATGTAGAGAAACTTATTTTCTAGCTTTCAGAAGCTGATTGAGACGTTATTAGCGCTACAAAATGACGTAAGGAATAGAGATATTTTACGGCAAAATCCAAGTAGAGAAATGCGATTCTTGATAGCACACATTATCACTGTAAAAATATAATATAAATAATGAGATTTGAGTAGCTTCTGAAACGCACATAGAATGTTACTCTAGTCGCTCCAAAATCCATAAAGGGAAAACGCGATAGAAAGAATCATGGCCACATCGCGACAAAAAAAAAGCTGAGTTTTGAGCGTCACGTAAGTGAACCGAGAATGTTTTAGCGTCAAAATATATTGTAAAAGAAATATGGATAAAATTAAGAGTCCAGAAACCCGTAGAGAAAACGGATTTTTTAGCGCGCCAAAATCCGTTAAAAAAAAACGATTTTTTAGCGTCAGAAGCAACGAGAACGATTATTCGTGCCAAAAATATGTAAAGAGAAACGGATATTAGTGCAAAAATATGTAAGAAACGGATTTTAGCGCAAAGTATATGTAGTGTAACGTATTTTTAGATTCAAGAAGCGAGAGGAACGTTACTGCACCAAAATATGTAAAGAAAAAGGATTTTAACGCAAAAACCACAAAGAAACGGATTTTAGTGCCAAAAAAACCGTTAAGAGAAATGGGTTTGTAGTTAGATGATGGGCAGCGATATTGATTGATCTCATCCGAAGTGGATAGACAGATGTGATAGAATTTCAGGAAACATTCGGTTCTGAACGAACGAGCAGTTCGAAGAGATTGTGGGAGACGGTACTTCGGTGATACGAATTAAGCGCGCTGAGAGTCATGATAGAGAGAGTGTAAGTGTGATTCAATGTTTCATATTGTTTAAAGGGCGAATACATAGACGAAAGGACTACATGTAGTGTTCAAGCTCTAGGTTGTGGTTAAGGTGTTGATCCGAGAGGATGGAAAAAACCCACAATTGAAGGTAGAAGCACAATTTCCTAATTTTAGGGGAAAAATTTCTTCCCGACTCCAATCGGCAAGCGGGGAAAAAATCCGGATCAATGACCCTCTCCAGAATCCTAGACACTATAACTTGTTACTATTATTATGCTACAGTAATGCATCCAAACCCTTTTGAAAACTCTGTTGTGAAATTCACCATGACAAGTTCCTATGGCAGAGAGCTTCCAAAGATTGTCACTGCGCTATTACAGTAAAGAAGTCCTTTGCTATGTCTTATGTAGAAAACTTTAATTGGATTCCTCATAGACCGTAGAGGCATGTTCCCCCTAGTTCTAGATACAGTCCTGGACGTATATATAGAAGAATCTTCGGGAGAGATCTCTATATGTGAAATCCTTTTGATGTATTTAAACATATTCTCTTATGTCCGCCCCCGAAAGCACTCCGTCTTTCTCTGTAAATCTAAATAACCTTAATTTGCTAATCTTATTCCTTTGGTACTGTAGTCCACCACAGTCCCTTTATTATTTTTGGTTGCCCGCCTTTGTAACTGTTCATGCTCTCTACAATGTACTTTTCACCCTGTGCTCGTGGTCGCTTTCCAAACACTGTTACACAATATTCATGTGTGGTTAACCAGAGACTTGTATATAGGGTGAGACAATAATGTTCTCATCATGTGCCTCTTGAGTCCCCTAGATCGATATAGAGCGCTACGCTGATCTATGACTTGCCTTGGCAGGCTGCTGTCTGAAACTTGGCTGCCACTCTTACTAATTTAAGTTTACTAGAGATCATATCAAGGATAGAGCTCACATACACGTCCTTCTCCTATCTGTCATAGTTACCCTCAGCCTTTTTCACGCTTAAGATCATGTAGTCATGAGTAATGGATTTAGTCCACTCTCAATGTGCATAAACCTTGCACGTTTAATACCCTCCATCTGCACCATTCTCCTCGCACTATAGGCCTGCAAACATTGATCAGATCCTTTGTAATTTAACACGCACATTTATACTCTGACATTTGTGTTGAGATTACCTTTACATAGCCCACTTAGAATCGTCTGCAAAGATCGATATTTCTCTCTCAGCCGTGCTCTAGCCATGTGTAAGTTCGTTACTGAACTCAATGTCGGCTGCTCGGATAGGGCAAGATACTGACCCTAATGTGGTCCCACTATAAACATCAATCATCAGCTATTTCACCTTTAAAATATACCCTTTGTTTAAACTATCATTTATCCATAATAAACCCACTTTCACCTAAAACCCCCCACTACCAATTCCTACACCCAATAACCTTACCAAAAAAACATATTCCCCAACACCACTTAACTACCACAACACTCAACAATCCCACCCTAATCACCTCACTAATCTCATCCCAACACACTCCTATCAATCTCAAATAATCCCCTTCAACTAAACACACCCCCATATTCCATTTTAACACCAAAAATACTATCTTCACACCTTCACTCCCAACATCCGTAACCTCAACCCACATTGATTGTCTTCACCACCCACCAGAGATACCTTACTGCCGCTCGTGTATTTACAATCCTCACTGTACTCTAGTAGTCCACTCAGACCTCACGTCCTATTAATAGAGACAATTGTGTGTGTCATGTTCACATACACCAAGGATGAAAGATCGATATAGAAGAATTTGTGTTCCTTAAAAGTTGTAACTCACTATCATATGAACAATAACACAACATCCTCAATACCAATTACCAGTCTCTCTGTACACTGTACTACCCCTCCACTCGCTCAGTCAGACTGTACCATCATAGCAGTCACTCATCTAGCTACACGATTATAATGATCCATTTTCTGTGCTACGCGGGCTTTGAGTTATAGTGACTGTTATATACTCTCTCTTCATGCCCACTGTGTGTACCCTAGCTGGCTACAATGTGAGTCAGTTCAGTGATTGCCACATAACTCAGTCGAGTGTGAAATGTGAATAGAACTACTCGAGATCCATGTTTCTCCATCCTGTCTTTCTCCTAGTGTATGTTATTCTTGTCTGTACTGTGCAAGAGTTAGAACGTCATTGTCACACACACACTAACTGCTACCCTGAGTGTCTCTGTCTACCTGTGTTGTCTGTTGTTAACCTAGTCAGTAACGCACGTGTTGTAGGTCATATTGTGTCTGTGTGTGCCTGATCTGCTAACTACTATCATCCCTCCTCTCTATTAGTGAGTCATCCTAAGATCGTGTATATGTTCACTTGTTGTCGGTGCACTTACTACTGTTAGTGTGCTAGACATGTAGATAGCCTAACAGAAGTTCAGTCTGCCTAGTTCAGTATCAGCTGCCATATAGAAACCTTCTACGTCTCCATCCCAACTAGTCTAGTATCTACTTCACCACACCACACCGGCGCACACCATACAACTCCAATAACGTTCCTTCTACTCTCACATCTGTGTACCCTCCCATATGATGTAACTCAGCTATATGTGAGAGCTCCCAGCATATCACAAATATAACTCTCTGCTGTAGCATCTCTCGAATATAGAATTTCTCACAGAGAGCACACCTGAGACCTCCGCATCTCTCAGGCGTGATTGTCAACTCTGTGTCTCACCCCTTCCAGAACATGTCTGTATCTCATGTCTACTCATATAGACAAACTCACATGACTAGTTATGAACCCTACCAACCTGTGTCAGATCACAACTCTATTTGATACCCTCAACATCTGACATGAATAGATATCCTCAATGATAGACTGTGTACCTATATACTACAGTGATCCCACCATGAATGTAGAGAGACACGCACTGGCTCATGCTCCCTCCCTCTGTGTACATCTCTCAATGCTCAGACATATACAGAGACGTTAAACACAAAGACATATCCAATAAGATTTCACTGTGTCTGTGTGTGTTATCCGTGTGTGTATAAGATCCCTTAAACACTGAGTCACCACTCTTATTCTCACTCTCACCCCTCACTTGTTAACATGACCCATCAAGACACTCCTAATTCAATACCAGTTTGTCACTAGAGATATATAAACCAACCACCACTACCCCCACCAAATATATAAACCAGTTGTGTACGCAAGACTGCTCTCAGAACTCCAACACCCATCCAACGCATACACCCTACCCTTCTCTCCCTGTGCTCATAGTGTTTTCATCACAACACTAGAGATATCCTCTATCTGCCTAAGAACAGTCTACTGTGCGTACTCAGTAGACCGCACCATCACATCTAGAGTACTATCAGTATAATGATCATGTTTACACACAGATGTGATCATGCCCTCTCTCTCACCTAACAATTCTACTTTCACATACGATCGTGTCCAACTGTGTCAATAAATATGATGTTCTACTTTTTGTACTACTAACTTCACCACATCGCTATGATCATACTAGATCTGGCTGCATGTCTCCTACAGAGATTACAAGTATTACACTATTCTAATGTCAGAGTATACAGACACATACTAGATAACTCTCACATGTGTGAGCTACCTCATAGATCGCCACATGCTGCGCCCTCATATACTAGACTTATTGCACCGTAAAGTATCCTGGATATGTGTGTGTCACCCCACCTCTAATCTCTCGTCCACTCCACTCACTCATATAAGACATAAGAAAGACCCTGTGTCCTATAGATCAGAACTAAGATAGTGTCATCACACCACCACACTCTACTGAGATAAATCATATAGTCTGTTCTGTCTAGTACGTCCTACCCTCGATCGCTCTTCTTCCAGTGCTCGCAACTACTCACCACTCTCACCACCATTAGATATGAGTCATCTGCGCACCGTCATCAATATAGATCCCTGAAACTTACACTCTCTCAGAGAGTGTCCACTAGACCCCTACTTCTCCAAGATCTTGTGTCTGTCATGTCCAAACGTCTAAAGATCCCACTGTGTGTGATCTTTCCTCCCTGCTGAATGATGTGTTCTCCACTCATGATCTCAGTATAGTTGAATAGTTATGTGTCTCAGGAATACCCTAAAACATCTGCATCAATGAGAGAATGTGGTGAAATCTGTTACCACTCTACACTGACCAACTAGACGCTCATCCAAGATAAACATAAGAAAACCTAAAGATAGAATCACTCTACACCTGAAAGAAAACAACACTCTTCCACCTCTGCTAAAGACTTAATGTAAGACTAGATAAATCAGAATGTGGTTAGCAGTATCAATCAACATCGCACACTCACAATCCTACCGATACCTCATACCATGTGTCACTGCAATGAGTCGCAATTACTTACAGATCATAGCCCTAGAACACTAGACTCCAGTACATATCAAGGATGTGTGTATCCTGTCTCACACGCTATCATGATAACACTTCGTTGTCATCCCTGAATCCAGAGAAAAACTCCACCTAATCCAAGAGCGAATCTTCCCCAAGACTTCAAATAGAATACACATCACAGAAGACAAACTCCAAACCCATCTCCCATCTGTTACTCAAGAGAGAATAGATCTCACTCTCACGTCTATGTCAGAGAGACCCGACGTAATCCACTACATTAGAACAGAGACTTCCATAAATCAAAATCGACGCATAATATGACTGATGTATAACATAGAACAACTGTCCAGAATCTAATCCATATACAAGTTCTGATCGTAGATCACTCACAAAAGATTCAATGAGTAATGTGACCCCATCTATACTCTCCTAGGACACGTGTATGACGCTGTACCATGTCTCTGTGTGACACACAATATGTTGTCCTCACGCTCTGTTGTATATCTCTTCCTCAGAAACTGAGCTCAATACTATCTCTCTCAATTTGTATACATATTTTTGATAGTTCATTAGTGTACGCCCGCACTCAAGTGTGTGACCACTCTCTCATACAGATAACAAGTCAACATCACCACCTATTAACCCAGACTCACCTATGCACCCATGCACCTTCTTGTTGTAGACACATGTACTCACCCATCACTGCGTGTCGCATCGTCTTTAACACTCTGAAACTATAGATCCCTACGTTTCTAAGAGCTCCGTTATATCTCATTATTGACTCCTACGCTCTCTACACACACACACAATCCTCCCTTATCACCACCACCGTTAGTCATCTTGTCGTGTCTTCCATCAGTACACCTAGAAAATGTCGCACAACTCTCTATATACCACTCACACCAGTCACTCTACTCTCTCGCCTCACCAACCAACCTATCAAACACCCACGCACCTGCCGTCATCACATATTACAGACATACTTTCTCTATAGTCGCACTACCGTACCTACACTGCACACATGATCACAGAACACGTCTCTGCTCTCTCACTACGCTCAATGTTCCTGTGCCCGTAGTGTGTATCATTTTCTCCTATCTTGCACCAGAGTCCTACTCCACTCACACACGTGAACTATCCACTCCGCCCTCTCTCATATCCTCCTGTGAATGCCCTATCTATGTTCTATAGTCACTCCTCTCATAATACGTGTCTCCAGTCCTCCTCTATGATCACTCCTCTGTGCTCACTGTACTCATAGATGACACACCTTGATCCTGACCACCACAGTTAGTCATGTAGTACCTCGACCGTCACTCTTAGGGTGATACCCTCAAGCCTATCCATAAACAGTTATCAGAGAAATGAGTGATAAAGTAACTCAGTTCACACACCGTCCTGTCGACACAGTTTATCTGTCACATGATCTCATACTCATGACAATGTTTGATACTACAATCTGTACTTCCTCCCCCCCCCCTTATGTTGCCACAGTAAAATATGATAGTGTAGATTCTGAGATTCATCAGTGAATCCACCCAGTCACTGAATCTAATACAAACACTCAAGAATGAAAATCTTGAGCTCTCACAACCACAATATGTCCTCTATCTCTAGATCAGTGATGTAATTATACGCTCGTCCCATAAGCTGTCACCATCTATCGTTCTAGACTATAGAGACCAAGAAAGATCCCCGATATTCCAGCCCACCACCATGATGTCCACATTGATTGTCTGACAGAAGTAAGTCTTCGTGCAGCGCCTGATCTCTTCAATGTATCCTATAGCACACCTCGACTATATCACTGAATGTGTGCTGTTGTATAAATCTCACTCCTATATAGCTCCTACAGACTACGTGGACACTCTTACTCACATAAAGATGCTCCTGCTCTCATATACGTAAGTGCACAGATGTAAGACCTCTATAGGAGTGACGCTCGCATCACCCGATACGATAGTCATCGACTATTATCATCACTGCCCCCGCGCACATCTGCTGCCCCTATGACTTCTGTCTAATACTCAGTAGAGTAAGAGAACCCAAGTAACTCGATGTAGTATGTGCCACTAGTTGAGATTGCGTGGAAACCACACCCCACTCCAAGTACTAAATTTCTCATGTGAGCACCTTTCAAGCCCTCATCTATAAATGTAAGTCTTAATTTAGAACATCTAACTACAAGACATGGCTGTCACCATCCCTTCTTCCCCTTCTATACCACCAATATCATCCTCCCTCTTACTTTACATTATTCTTTCTATCCTCACACACCCCCCTACTATCTCTCCCCATACCCCTCCCCCCCCACACCACTATACCCTCACCTAAACTCCAAACATCCTCTATCCCCTCCTCATCAAAAATACCTACCTCATCACCTTCTAACCCCAAATCCCAAAACCCCCCTACATAACTCAACATTCCTCTTTTAAACTACCTCATACCCACCCCAAAACCAAAAATTCCACCATCACCCACATATACTTTTCCCTCCCCCCTCATCCATCCCACAACCCATCCCAACACCCCCCCCTCCCAATTTACTCCTCAACCAACATATTTTCATCAAATCAACCTCCATTACAATTCCACATTACCTCTATCATTCACTAACTCATTCTCTCACCCAACCCCCTCCCTAAATCTTTCCCTCATCAATATATACCTCAATCCCATTTTCTACTTAACCAACTCTTCCCCCCCCCACCCCCCACTCTCCCCCCACCCATATAACAACATTCCTACCCCACACTCACCCCCCACCCAACTCCACCATATTCCATCCCATACCCAATATAATAACCCACACACCCCCCCACTTTCCATCTCACTCTCAATAAATACCCCTACCACCACCCGATTTGTCTGCCCAACCATGCCACATATCATATATCTACAGTTCCCTATATTGTAAAACTAACATACCCAAACCAAAACTTATGTAAATATCCCATCCCCCTCCCCATATCACCCACCCTCCCCACCCACACCGCCACCCCCCCTAACTAAAAAAATTGACCAAAATATGTATCACCATGACCTACTCATAAGCAGTGTGTCATGTCTATACATATGTACTTGTCTGGCTCATAACTCTCGTAGTGCTCTAATGTGTGCCTGCAAGTCGTGTATGAGTCATGTCGTGTGCACTCGCTTGTCTAAAATTCGATCTACTGTCTGTGTCGTGTGTGTGTGCAACAACTACTGGCTCCACTGTGCTAATTCCTGTCCTGTGATCTCACTACTAGACCTTGTAAAAATCCGTGTCTCAATATTATATGGACTGGATGATAATGAATATCTGCTGCGACTGATTCTCTTCCCGACCCCTGAGTCTCATATCAGGCGTGTTGATCATCCCCCCCCCACAATCCGGAGTACCAAATCAGATGTGCTCCCAACACATAGCCACTATAACACCGTTATGATAACTGGATATGACTCCGTCTCAATCCTGAACCTGTAATCCCACGCCCCAGCTGTCCATGTCCGCCGCTAGATCTCTCAGACTAACTGGTCATCACCATCAGATATCACATTGTCACCTGCCCATGAACGTAAATAACCCAACTTTATAACTACGTCACTTCCCATGACACTCACCTCCTGCTTACGTTGTCCCTTCACCTCACACTCCACAACAAGCCTGCTCTACAGACATCGACTCCGATGTCATCTCTCCAGATAACGTCCGGCATGTCACCAGCTACTCCCTCCTAATAGGCTCCCTCGCCCATGTAGTCCACATCTCTAGATGCCCGTATCATCAAAATCCCACGACCAGTACCGCACACAGATCAGTTGTCTACACCTAGCATCTAGCTATATATAGTGCCGTCCTCAAGTCTGTGTCAACAATAGCGACTACCATGTTTCCTCCACCCTGCCAGTACTCACCCTGCTCTGCCGCCCGATAAATATGTACTCCATCCCTGCTCATCTTCTACTCACATCCGCTACTTGCCTTGTCCACCTCTGTGGTGTCAGAATGCGCGTAAGACCTCTACATCCCCCAAAGGAATAGTAAGAATCCAGTCGACGTGATTTGTATCAGTGTGCGGCTTGCCGTCTGGAGCGTGGAGTCGTCATCCATGTGCCACTACGCTGCTAGTAGAGCGCAAGTGCGCGACTATCCATCTCCATAGGTCTACAGACTCCTCTATCTGTACAAGAAGAGACTCTAAGGCTCATATCATCGACACAACCGATATGGGGTGTTGATCTTACGCTACGGGTGTGAAATTTAAGCGGTAACCCTTTATCTGGGCGGTCTCGCATAGTTGCGTCGAAGTGGTTCTATGATTGAGCGATTGGGTGCGGTGGGATAGAGCCTCACTCGCGCAGAGTCGCGTCGACTCGGGCTCAGCCTACAGTGACGCGTATGTCTATCACACACGTGGAAGGTTGAAGAATGTGAGAATCTTGTGTGAAGGTCAAGAGCATATCAGGGATCTCTACTCGCTCGATGCGTGAGAAGGCAGCTAGTGCGGAATCGGGAGAAGGTGAAGTAGACTCCGCGGATACTCTAGAGTCACACAGTGCACATATACCACTGAGTTACTCGAGCGCGCTGTGTCGCGCCGTAATCTGTTAGTATTGCTCGTAGTGGGTACCTATGTGTGCGCGCAGCACTATGTACGCAAATATGTATAAGAACTCGGTCGTGCGAGAGTGTGAACGCTCATGAATACCCCCAGAGGTATGGAGGATGCCCGGTGGTGTATCCTTGCAAGTTGGTTTTGATAGTAGTTACGTCTCTTTACCTCAACGGTTGCTGAGGCTAAAGGACGTCTATTACTTGGTGTGTGTGTCACGCCTGGTGTCATGCGTGGTTGCCTATGTCTAGACATACTTAGTTGTGACTCGACTGAAGAAGTCGTGGAAGCTGTTGCTGTTCGAGTGGACGACTCTGTAGACGATGCTCGAGAGCGCTAGACACCCGCTCGGAGGGAAATGTGCTTGTAATTGTGCATCACTATAGTGTGATCTGAGCACAGCGTTTTTGCTTGGTAGAATAGTCGTAAAGTATGCTCTCACTGTGTAATGTTGTGAGTTATAAAGATGAAGGAATGGGATCACCACATATAGCGAGACATGAGTCGTCGTCGTGTTGTACTGTGCTGAAAAGGCGCTTGTCACAGGCCAGAGAGGAGGGAATAAGCCTTATACAAGGCCACCTGAGATGAGCCCTTCTTTCTGGAGTATTTACCAAGAGGCACCACAGCTCAGAAGGTGGGGTGAGGCAGGTCTATGCACCGCAACGTGTTCACACTTCCATCTGGAATATAGCTGCTGCAGCATGTATCTAGTGGAACACTAGCAAAAACTTGTCGGGTTCCACCATCGGCACCTACAAGATTGTTTCATAATCCCTCAGAGTCCCCTGTCTTGTGGACCCTGGTCATGTATCGATAAGGCACACCGTGTCCGATGCACAGTAACCGAACCAGTTGCTGGAGTGTGAGAAGAGCTCGGGACGTCGGGGTATGCAGAGCAATGGGGTGTGCAAGGTTCAGCCTACGTCAACCAGACCCATCCTGGAGGCATATGGACCTGTTATTAGAACAGAGGTCTGGGCAATCAGCGGGGTAATGCGTGATATCAATACCACGAGTATGTAACTGTGCACGGCAGCCATGGCAAAGCCGTCGGGTTGGGAGCCTACTCCCTGTATAGCACAGGGGGCTCTTCCAACCCCACCCCAGAGTTTGGAGATACCTACCCTTGAGAAAGAGTCAGGGTTTCTACACCGCCACTGCAGCCAACTATAGGCTTCTGAATATTATGGCAAATGTGACGAGTCCCCCTCTGCTTTGGGCCTAGTAAGGGGTGGACTCCGCCACTATCTACTTGGTTTACACCACGCCCATACAAATCTTGAGATTATCCCTCAGTAGGTCCCTGAAAAGGGTTGCACCAGGGAGACATAATGGGGATGCTGGAACAGGTACAACTAGTTTGGGCAAGGTATTCATCTTCCAGGATGTTTATACGCCCAATCCATGGAAAAGTATTTGTTGTCCATTTCTCAGTAAATCATGCTTTATTCTGGAAAGAGGGGGCGAATGTTAAGATCAAAGGATTTTTGTCTGGGTTGGGGTATGAGGACCCAAGTACTTGACAGGTAGATTCTTTCCAAGAGAAGGGGAAGGTTGTTCTCAACCACATCAGGTCGGGTAAGTGGAACCATTGAAGCCCATAGAATAGCTCTTTGGGACACTGTTGTTCTTATGTTGCTGTGCAGGCTCACTATTGGTCCAAGTATTTCCATTACTCACTCTCGGAGGGGGATAGAGTGGGGTCACCCAGATACAGCTGAGTTAAGCGTCGCAAAGCCGGAGCATTTGCAACTGATGATGCAAAGAACCGGATTCCCCTCCACCCGAGGGATCCTATATCCGACAGCGCTCAGCAGGGCTCATGGCCAGAAAATATACCAGATTGGCCGCGACGCAGAGAGGAGGAGGGTGGCATCCTGTTCTGGTGCCATTTCACGATTGCCAAGGGAGACATTAGTGGACATGTTCCATTTATCCTGATTTGAGCGTGGGGTGTGAAAGTATAATAAGGCCATTTACCCTTTCTCGGCCAAACCCCAGGAATCTAACACTCCTCAAGAAGGACCACGCCACTCTATCAAGGCCTTCTCCGCGTCCTAGGGACAGAGAAGAATGCAACCGGGGTGTTTTTTGAAGGCGAACCTGGTGGATCAGGGAGATGTCTTAAGTGGTTGTCCTCCTCGCCTACCGCGTGGTGACGGCACAAATCCCATCCTGTTCCCGGCGTGAATGATGGATAGAAAGGAGATGGGTTTTTGAGTTCTTGAGTGCCAGTAACGCTTAGTCGAAAATCTTCGCGTGCTGTGTGTATTGATAAGCGATATGGGGCGCTGGTAATTTCGGCACTGAGATGGGTCAACTTTCCCTCTTTGGGATCACAACAAATATGGCGCCTTAGGAAGGCCGGGTCCTACAAAGGGGGAATCCCGTGGAGACCTTGTTAATGCCCGGAGGAGTGGTGGGAAAGGTCCGACAGGAGGGTTTTTGTAGGGTAATTATAGGTTCAGTACCGTCCGGACCTCAGGCTCTTGCCAGGATGGAAAGGGATTTTAATGGCTGCTAGCCAACTCCTCACTGGGTATAATGGCCTCTTCACGAGGGAAGCGAGGGATGTCTCGGGGAGGTGGGGGAAGCCGACGTTCTTAGTTAAGTACTCGCGGTGTGATTCTCACCACGTCGTTATCGCCTCGGGGAGGTTATAGTGCGGAGTTTTAGTCAGTCACAGGAATGACCTTCAAGGATGTCTTCTGTTTATTGTGCCTAGAGCTCGACTCACGGTTGTATTAATGGCATGGGACATACAGGGCGGGATAGTATATCCCTAAGTGACCAGGGAAGGAACTTGCCCTGTTTGTACCTACTACACCAGGATAGAACGTGCGGGAGCTATAACTGTCTATATATGTTATGCCTATATGTTCCATAAGTGTGGAGAATGTCATGAAGAGTTCTGAATCACGGCTCTCAGATCCGTCTCCAGACCCGATTATCTTATGAGGTTCGCTCCAGTTGTGAACTAATGCTGCGTCAAAGCAGGGCCTGCAATTTCGCAGCAGCTTCCTCTTGAAGGCAGATTTGACCACTTGTGCTTGATTAAGATTGCCTATGGAGTTGCATTTCTGCGCCTCCCATTGGACCTGTGGGAAAGTAGGGTATCTATCTTGCATGTACCGATACACAATGTGTCCGGTAAGCTCTGCAGTCTGGAAGACACATGGGAGTCGACAGGAAGTGATTCATTTCAGATTTTCCCAATGTTTGGTAACCCTGATCTGGTTGTATGTGAGGGAGACTAAATATCAAACAATGGACCAGGTGGCGTGGTCCAAATGGAGGACTGCTGCCACCAAGAGGTCAGACACCAACACCATGCAGATCTGCATGGGAATGCTGCTTTTCACGTGAATAGGATGTAATCTATCCAGGAGTAAAGAGTATGTGAGGGAAGGAGTAGAAGGGTTTGTAATCCCGGCTCTGGGGGTGCCAGCAACTCCAAACGTTATCAGATGCATGTCATGGAGCAGACTTTTTTCAGTTCCTATTAAGCGTATGATTTAAAACGGCACGTCGAGCGACCCATGATGAGGTGGTCCAGGGCGGACGGGTTAAGCGCGGCCAAATTCAAAATCCCCTCCCAAGATAACTCTGTCCCACCGGGCGAAAGTGCCTGTATAGGGAATCACAACGTTTTAGCGAGATTTAAAGTCAGTTGCCTGTATTTGGCATGTATATGTTTGCCTGTGTGAAGGATCTGGCATTGGCAGGGATTAGGGTGCACATAACAAGGCCCTCGGATCTGGTCATCTCAGATTAGGTGTCTAAACACACGTAACAGGGAATCTCACAACGGACGCGATTTGTGAAACAGAAGATTGCACACTATCCCTGACTTTGGCTGAAGAGCTGTGTTATGGCAACCTCAGACAGGGTAAATACTGTTTTTGGCGGTAAGATTGAATTTGCGAGGAAGAAGATGGTGTTTCACTGGAGAAGATATTTGCGATCTCTGTTTAGTGAGAGGTGTTAGAGGACCCTGCGTTCTTTTTTGTGGGGACGTTAAATCCCTTGACTTTAAGGGACCGTAGGCGTTAATTCGCCAAATGCTGTGTACGATTAAGTAGAGGGTTGAATAGTCACAACGTCTCCCGCTTTGAGGAGGGAGCACAGCGCTCCGCCAAAGCCAGTCATAGAGGTGCATAACGTTTTGGTACCATAAAACCAGCAAACTTTCAAATCATCAAAATCTCAAAGGCCTAATAAGGTCTGGCCAAATATATAAACTCTAACGCAGATATGTAAACATGCCATAACCCACAAAGCTTGTTACAATGGGTCAACCATAGTCTGGGGGGTTTTCTCCCAGTGCAAATCCAAGGAGAGCTATAAGGCAGAAGCAGTAGCAGGGGCGGGAAAAAGGGGGAAACCACCCCCACGCAAAGGAGCGTAGAAAAGCCGCACCCACCAGATTCTACCTCCAATCAAATCAGATTTCGGGCAAAGAGCGCGCCCCCGCCACCCCCCGCCCCCGGGCCAACCCAAGGGGTAGGGATAAGGGCAGGTAGACAGGAGGGGTATGGGGTACAAGGTTCTGGAAAAAAAAAAGGTGGGGGGGGCCCATAAAAAAAAGGGGACGAATCCCACCCACATCCTCAGCGTCCACCTAGGTCAGATGTCGAACTAACCGCAATACTATAAAACATTATAGTTTATGATAAGAGCTGTGCAAAGAACACCAACTGTCTGGATGAGAGGGTCTATCCACCGTCCCCTGGGGGCAGCCAAGATTCACCCATCCACAAACGCAAAAGACCTGAGGCAGAGATGGCCGACTCAAAAAAAAAAATAGAACAGAAAGGGAGTGGTCCATAGCCAGCAATGCGTGCACCAGGATCATAGGCCCGGGGCCTGTGCGTCCCCTAGAGAAGATGAGACTCCAAGCAGTGGGATGTAATCAAGGGCAAATTCCATCAAGTAACTTGGACGCATGACATTGGTCAGTGGAAGAGCTGGGGGACCTTCATGCGATTGCGGGTTAGAGCTCTTGACAGTTTGCGTCGCGGCTGTCCCTAGACAGCGCCGGGATCTCTGTGGCAGGGCGAGCGACACAGATGGGTGCCTAGTCGCTGGTTACCGCTTAGACTGAGGCACAGTCGGGGGAAAGAGTCCATGGAGAAATAGCAGCAAGGCCCTAATATGGAGGGTCCTCTCCGGCCAAATGAAGGGTTGAATAAAGTGGGCAAGTCCTCCATTTGGAGCGGAAGATGGAGCCATCATGTCTCATGGTGCCAGAACTTGGAAGTGAGAAGGGGAATTCCCCCTCTGCTATGATATATTTTTGGAACTCTGCAGCGCCGTCAGAAGAGGGCATTTGAAGAGAACCGCTGATGCTATTGCGTGTTGCGCCCGTGAGACAAATCAGGGAACATGTGCAAGAGGGTCCCCCTCAATCTCTAATCGCATGCTATCAGTCGGGCACCTTTCGCTATGTTCTTCTTGATCGTAAATGATGAATTCTGCAAATAACATCCGCAGGGGGCGTCGGTCGTCAAGCGCTTTGCCGGGAGCAGTGCTCTGTGAGTCTCTGGTCTCGATTCCAAGGAAAGTTTCTTTCCGGGCACGATACCCAAGAACGGGAAGTTGAAACAATACCTAGTTAAGGTCCCCGGAGGGGATGGTTCACTCGCCCTGACTTGGGACTGATTTAGGGCAAGCCCCGCAAGCCTGATCATTGGTTGCGTCGGTTCACGGTTTTCCACGGTCATCCATCATGGCAAGGTAAAAGTATGAAGGTGTTGTTTGCCAACTGTCCTGAGACTAAAGATGGAGAGAGAGATAATTGATAAGCGGCTCGTTGATTCTTGAGACGTTTTTCAAGTGGTGAACCTCGAACTTGAAGGTCTGCCACATGGATTGGACCAGGGCGTAGATCCTGTCTCCAAGGATGGTGTGCATTTCTGGCGCGTGCCCCACAAATTGACTGTAGTCTTGTATTAGATTGAAGGAAGGAAAGATAGGGGGCAGCTCGCAGTTCGGGGTGTGCCTCCAGTGCAAGCGCAGCATCTTCAGGTGGTAGAGGCCTGGTAGACTGGACGTTTTGGAGCACGAATCACGATGAGGACCCATAAAACGGATGAGGTGATGGTTAGGGAACTTGGATTCAAGCGACCCTGGCGTTGGGGGCTGTTTCCCCAGTGGCAGGAGTTAGGGCTGGATGCCACCACGTCCGCCTGGGTCTGTGCTGGGATCTGCTCGGTACGGAGTAGGCGATTTCAATGGAGGGGATCCAGCCTGGGATCTCAGGTGGCGCGGCAGCGGATGGCACGTATAGTCATGGGCAAGTAGGCGGAGAGTGCAATCCTGCCACCTCCTTCCCGCCCGAGCCCTCAACACCACCGCACCTTAATAAGACTGACGATCGAGGTTGACCCACCAACGGTACCGCGACCTCAATGAGGCTCTCCTGCGAAGGGGGGCTATGATGATGGCCAAATGTGGAGTCCATTTTATGAGGCTGTCGGGCTCTCCTGGGCTGTGCAGGACTGTAATCTCCGGGCAGGGAGCGTAGAGTCCGCTGCGGCAGGTCCTTCTCAGCTCCTGCTGTGCGGCATGCTAGGCCAGCGATGTTCCCCTTGTGAGGGCAGCACACGTCCCTCTGGATCAGGTATAAGCACCTGCGGCTATGTGGGCTTTTCTGGGGGCCAGGGAAAAAAAAGTCCAGAGCGGGCCCATCGCGTCTGAGGGCGCACTGGCACTGCCAGGTTGTGCCGGGAGTCACAACAATTATGTCCTGCTTCCCTCAGGGCCCTCAGCAGCCCAGTTCATGCGAAGGACCCAGGGGGAGAGTGATGACACGATCTCCTCCCCTGCAGAACAACAATTTTATCAACCGGACAGCGCATGTGAGGAAGGTGAGGGCCCTGCTATGCGCACTACGGCGTGTGTTCACCGCGGGATACGCGACGGCACTCTGGGACGACAGGCTTTATCCTCGGCCGCGGGGAGGCTGCTTTCCCCTCCTGCACACTGACACTCGGTGTACTGCACGATGAGAAACCGCACTTGCGGCGGACCTGTGTGGGAACCTCCGTCCGATGTCGGCGTTCAGAGGTCGGGTGGCGCCGGTTCCTGGTGCAGGCCCGTCGTCTCCCTAGCATTCCAACAGTACTTCTATCCCCTCCAGGTAGGCAGTCGGACAAGTGTCGCATTGTGATGCGCTCCGCGGAAGCGGGAAGCAAGCGCTCCGGTGGTGCGCAGGAGTTGTTTGAAGTAGGGAGGGGCCATTCGGCGTGTTATCCTGGCCGAGCCGCAAGATGGCACCGGCTGCTTTGCTGCGCGGGAAGGAGACCCGTCCTCCCTCAAATGCTGCAGGGGAGTGAAATAATTAGAGATGGCGAGCCCCGCCGGGCCCTGGGACAGTCCGGGCGCAGAGGGTGTCTTCTTGTTGCAGTTTTTACCCATTTTGATGGACCTAAAAAGTCATTTGATGAGGGTCTCTGGAGGAGCTCTCGTCCCGCATGTCCTCACTCCCTCCTGGCTAGCCACGCCCCCCCCAAATCATTTTTTAGGACACTCCACCTACCTCTAACTTTGTCATTGGTGCCAATGTGGACCATGACAGCTGGATTCTCACCAGCCCCACCCAGCAGTCTGTCAACCTGATCCGCGATATGTCGAACCCGGGCCCCAGGAAAACCAGCATACTGTTCGACGATCCCGGTCTTTGTGGCAGATTGCCCTGTCTGTGCCCCTAATTATGGAGTCCCCAACTACTAGAACCTGTCTAACCTGACCTGCAGTCCTATTCCCCATCTTACTGGAGCAGACAGGGGTAGTGTCTTGCTGCAGCAACGCTATTTCTGAGCTGATATCCCCCTCATCTGCCAATCTTGCAAATTTGTTGGGGTGTACCAAATCAGGACTAGCCTTCCTGACACTCTTCCCTCTACCCTTCTTTCTGACTGTTACCCATCTAGCTGCCTCATGTTCCTGCACCTCCATGCTACCACCCTCCCCAGCATCTACACCTGCGAGTGAGTGCTCAGTGAGCGGCAAACTCGCTTCCAAGTTGGCAATGGATCTCAGTGTCGCCACTTGCTCATTTAGATCCAGGATCCGGGCTTCTAAATGTGCAGTGTGCACACATCTTGCACAGCAGTATGCCCCCTCGAACTGTTGCTCAAGGATGGCATACATTGCACAGGTTGTGCACTGGACAGCATTGTCAAACATGGAACTCATGGGGATGTTACCAAAAAGATATATGAATACAATTATAATAATAAGCGATACAATACTGTCCCCTCTAAACTCCCCAAATCTAAAGTCTCTCAATCTTAAGTCTCCAACACTTAAAAGAAACACACTTTAAGGCAAACACACTCGCAGACTCGTTCACTCGCTCAAAATACTCAGCTTTAAACCTTTCCCACACTGCTGTTTGGCTGTGCTGCAACCTCTCTTTCAGGAGCAAAATGGCTGCGAGCACATGGCGTTACATGGGGCAAAGAACTCTGGGAGGAAGAAGGGCATAGCCTGCATGACATGTGCAGAGATGAAGCCAATCAGAGACCAGCGGGATTCTGTGACGTCACCGCACTATAAGTCCGGGCGCAACGCTGGGAGCTCATACCGCTCTCACTGTACTGATTAGGGAAGGTGCTGCCACGGCTGCTTATGATAGCTGATACTAAAGAACTCATTTTTATACAGCGATTTTTGGGGGGTGTCTCAGCTTGTCTCAGAGACTGCTTCTCTTAACGTTCTATTTCTGATTTTGTGGGGTATTGGATCTGAAGTCCAGTGTGTGTCCAGTGCAGCTGCATATACATTTTAATGCTATCTGTTCACAGCACATTGAATATCCAAGTGTGATCTAAGCCTGTTCCTCTTGTATTCATTTAAAGAATTATTTTGCGCACTTTACATCCAGGGGTTAATTAAGCGTTGTTCTGCTGCTGTGGTGACTAAAAGAAAACATTTATTTCACTGCCAAAAAAGACATTTTTCCTGTAGCATAATTCACAAGCGAAGGTTAATTACAAGTTTTACTCTTGTTGTGTAGCGTAGAAGACACACCATTGTAACACGCTACAAAGCTCGTAGTTTTTGGTTGCTCAATTCTTTTGCGCAATTTACATCCAGGGGTTAATTAAGCGTTGTACTGCAGTTGTACTCAGTAAAAGAAACTTTGTTTTTCACCGCCACAGAAGAAATTCTGTAGCATAATTCATATCCGAAGGTTAATTAAGCCTGTTTGTGCTTTTATATTCAGTAAAATACACAGAGTTTTTAAACGGCACATACAAGTAAATTTTTCCTGCCCATTTGTGGAGCACAATTTATATCCAAGGGTTACCCAAGCTTCTTAGTGGGTTCATTTGGAGTCAAATACAGGGTGTGTATTTATCATATACAGATATCTTCATCAAACAGTGTCTGTACATTTTAGAACAAACAGTATGTCAGACAGAGAGGTGGCAGGCTCTTCACCTGCGAGTGGCAGAGGCACAAACATTCCTGGAGCAGGCCCAGGTCGCAGCACAGCAAGGGGACGTCGCAGCAGGGGTCACTCGGTGAGGCCACAACTGCCGCTGTCATCTAGCGGCCGTGTGTTGTTCAGCAACCCAATGGTTCTTGATTGGTTGACTAGGTCATCCACTTCCTCCCAGATGACATCTGACAACCCCAGCCAAGAGTCGGTGGGAACGTCAGACACAACCCTTAGTTGGCATGGCCCGGGCTCAGGTCAGCAGCCCTCACCTGTCCTCAACCCGCCTCTGTCCCATCCGGTTCCCTCAGCCAGAGATCTACTATGTGGTCTGGGCTCAGCGCCACTATATAGCGAGGATAAACAATTTGAGGAGGGCAGTCAGCAGCTACTTGGCAGCGAAGAAATGGGGCCAATATCCCCTGCTTCTTGCAGTAGGCGGCAAAGTATAGATGTTGAGAGTGGAATGGGAGGTCATGTTGTGAGGGGTCAGCCTCTGCATACCAAGACCGGTGATGAGGACAGCAGTGACCATGAAACACAAATAGATGATGATGTAGCCGACCGCACTTGGGAGCCAGCTGAGGCAAGGGCTTCATCATCGTCAGGAGAAGAGGGCGTCAGCTTGCGCGTCAGGCAGCGGCGCAGCCAGCAAGTGGGTTGTGTGGCCATGAGTCAGCAGGATAGCAGCAGTGTGAGGTCGGGAGCCAAGCGGCCACGGGGTAAAAAACCCGCTTCGCAGGTCCAAGAAAGTAGCGGCACAGGGGCTCAGCGAGGCAGCGGCGGCAGTAGTCACTCAGTGCGGAGCGTTGGTGGTAAAATCTGATACTCGGCGGTGTGGCAGTTCTTTGCTAAGACACCGGAGGAGCCAAATATGGGTATATGTAGAATCTGTAGGCAGAAAGTGAAGCGTGGCCAGGGAGCTAACGTTGGCACCACGGCCCTGCGTCAACACATGCAGCTTCACCATCCGGTGGCCTGGGAGAAACGTGGCTCAGATGTGTTGGTCCATCCTGCCGCCGCAGCAACAGCAGCAGCAGCGCCCAGTGGCACGCATGCCATTGCAGCCAGTCAAGGCTCCACCACCTCTGCAGAAGGGAGCTGTTTCTCTTTGACATCATCTCCCGGTCCAGATGCTCCTGCTCCTCGCTACTCATGGCGCCAGCAGTCGTTCAGCGAGGCGATTGCAAAGAGACAACAGTATGCGTCCAACCATCCTAAGGTGCAGAAGCTGACCATGCTCCTGTCCAAGTTGTTGGTGCTGCAGTCCCTCCCTTTCCAAATGGTGGACTGTGCCGAGCCGAGATGGAGAGTTCCAAGCCGTAATTTATTTTCCAAAAAGGCAGTACCAGCACTTCATAAATATGTAGAACAGAAGGTGGGCCAGTCCTTGAGCTTATCGGTTTGTTCCAAGGTGCACGGCAGCGCGGACGTCTTGAGCTGTAACTACGGTCAGGGCCAGTACATGTCCTTTACGGCCCACTGGGTGAATGTGCTTCCGGCCCAGGCACACCAACAACTTGGACAGGAGACGCCGCTTTCTCCTCCACGTTGTCAAACTTCGGCTCCTGCGCCAATGTCCGCCTCCTCCTCCTCCTCCTCCACCACCATCATCTCAGCCTCCACAAGTACTGCTCCATCATACCACATGTGTAGGGCACAGCGGTGTCACGCAGTTCTACACCTGGCTTGCCTCGGCGAACAAAGTCACACAGGGGAGGAACTGCTCCACGTCATGCAGCAAGAAATCGATGTGTGGCTTTCTCCGTGCCAACTGCAAATCGGAACCATGGTGACGGACAATGGGAGGAACATGGTGTCCGCGCTGCACCGAGGAGGGATGGTCCATGCGCCCTGCATGGCGCATGTGTTGATATGCGATGTTTCCACCCGCTGGAATTCCAGCCTGCACATGTTGGACCGACTGTATGAACAGAGAAAGGCCATTAACGATTTTTTGATGATCCAAACGGACAGGAGTACTCCCCTGTGTAACTTTGATGTCAGCCAGTGGCAGCTCATGCGTGACACCTGCCGTTTGTTGAGGCCATTCAAGGAGGCCACGTTATTTGTCAGTCACCAGGACTACGGGATGAATAACGTCATTCCACTGCTTTATGTCCTGGAACAGAAGCTGAAAAATCTGTCTTGGTAGGGGACTGGAGACGTGGCGATTACATCTCGCGGCCACATGAGTCCGGTGGGGACTGAAATGGAGGAGGAGGAGGACATTGGAGCAGAAACATTGTCTGGTGAAATGAGTGGATTTTCTACCCAAGTGACAAGAGAGGAGGAGCAGGAGCAGCTGGAGGAGGTAGATGGAGATGAGGAAGACGAGGCAGATGACCCGCAAGCACCGCGGCAGTATACAGTGGAGATGGAAGCAGGGAGCCCCTCGGAGTCACTTGTGCAGATGGCCCGCAGCATGGTGACAGCCGAATAGTCAGCATCCAGAAAAGGGATAACTTCTGGCTCTCCACCCTGTTGGACCCTCGCTACCGGTCCAAAATGGGAGCCTTTTTCCCAGCTATTGAGAGGGAGGACAAACTCAAATACTATAGGGAATTCCTCCGTAGTCAGTTGGCCGCTGCCTATGTGCGGCATCGTCCCTCCTCTGACAGGTCTGACCGGGGGGGGTTCTTCAGCGCTCACGTACTAATGCCGCGGCTGCTGGGGGAAGATTGGGGGGTAGGAGCAGTACCAGCTCCATCAGCAGGAACCTAAGTCTGGAGTCACTGATGAGCAGCTTCTTTCAGCCGCCTAGTGAGGAGGGCAGTCGCCAGCAGCAGCAGGACCTGGAGCAGACCCTGAACCAAAAGGTGGTGGCCTACTTGGACAGCACTCTGCCACCCCAGTTAGAAGATCCGCTGGACTACTGGGCAGCCAAACTGGATGTGTGGCCGCAACTTGCCGAGTTTGCAGTGGAGAATCTGTCCTGCCCGGCCAGTAGTGTGGCATCAGAGCGGGTGTTCAGTGTGGCAGGGGCCATCGTTACCCCAAGGAGAACACGTTTGTCCACGGGAAATGTGGAACGACTGACCTTTGTCAAGATGAATTAGGTGTGGATCGGCCAGGATTTCCACACACCAATGCCTTAGGCGTCAGACTACATCAGCCATGACGCCTCACCCAAACTGTGAGAAATTAGTCTGGGTTCAAACTACCTGCCTCAGCCACTATTCTGATGCCGCCACCCGCCTGATGCCACACATCTGCTGACAGTTTCTCCATCTGCCACCAACCATCTTTACCAGGGACTGGTATTGCCACACACCTCCACACTCTGTCATTGTGCCACTTTATGACCTCATGCTGCTGCTGCTGTTGCTGGTGCATGCTCCTGCCGCCGTCACCTCCACTCTCTATCATTGTGCCACTCTTTGGCCTACTCCTGTTTTTGCCACCTCCAGAATGTCATTGTGCCACTCTCTGACCTCATGCTGCTGTGGCTGCCGCCGTCATCTCCACACTCTGTCACTGATGTTGCCACCTGAGCCCTCAGCTTGTTTTTTTCCAGCTGTCGCTGCCATGACTTTATCAGGCTACATTCCCGCTTCAGTTTTTTGGTCAGTTTTGCCCTCGTAAGTGCCCAGGGAATTTTATAGTGAAGCGATTCTAAGAGCGGCGGCAGTCATGTGCGTTTCATACTAAAACCCAACATTGTATGAAGACCAAACCAAGCTCCCTCTGCATATTTAAGCATGGCACAACGTTTTACAGCACCCTGCAGGCTCTGTGCAGCCTGGAAATAGCTGTTTTTTTAACGTGATTCGTCCCGAAGTAATTCGGACCGAAGTTATTTTTGTTGAGAAATTCGCCCATCTCTAGTTGTAGTGTCAATATCCGTAAAAAACAGTATATTTAGCGTCAGAAGCGAGAGAACGTTATTAGCGCAAAATATGTAAATAAACGGATATTAGCGCCAAAATCCATAGAGAAATGGATTTTAGCGGCAAAATCCGTAAGAAAACCCCCATAATTTTAGCTTCAGAAGCGAGAGAAAGTTCCTAGCGTCAAAATCCGTAAAGAAACGGATCTTAGCTCAAAATCCGTAAAGAAACGTATTTTAGCGTCAAAATCAAAGTACCGGATATTAGCACCAAAATCCTTAGAGAAATGGATTTTAGTGGCAAAATCCGTTAAAAAAATGTATTTTTAGCTTCAGAAACGAGAGAACGTTATTCGCACCAAAATACGTAAAGAAACGGGTTGTAGCACTAAAATCTGTCAAATAAAACGTGTTTTTAGCTGCAAAAGCCAGAGAATGTTACTAGCGCCAAAATCCATAAAGAAACGGATATTAGCAGCCAAATCCATAAAAAAAAAACTTATTTTTAGCGTCAGAAGTGAGAGAACGTTATTAGCACCAAAATCCGTAGAGAAACGGATTGTAGCGCCAAAATCCGTAAAAAAAGTATTTTTGCTTCAGAAGAAGCGATAGAACGTTACTAGCATCAAAATATGTAAAGAAAAGGATTTTTAACGGCAAAATCCACAAAGAAATGGATTTTAGCGGCAAAATCCTTAAAATAAAAAACCCCTATTTTTAGCTTCAGAAGCGAGAGAAAGTTATTAGCGCCAAAATACGTAAAGAAACGGATATTAGCGCCAAAATACGTAGAGAAATGGATTTTAGCAGCAAAATCCGTAAAACAACCCTTATTTTTAGCGTCAGAAGCGATAGAACGTTATTAGCGCCGAAATATGTAAAGAAACGGATATTAGTGCCAAAATATGTAAAGAAACGAATTTTAGCTCCAAAATATGTAGAGAAACGTATTTTTAGCTTCAGAAGCGAGAGAACGTTATTAGCGTCAAAATATGCAAAGAAACAGATATTCGCGCCAAAATCCATAGAGAAACGGATTGTAGCGCCAAAATCCGTAAAAAAGGTAATTTTAGCTTCAGAAGCAAGCGAACGTTACCAGCACCAAAATTTGTAAAGAAACTGATTTTAACGGCAAAATCCATAGAGAAAGTATTTTTAGCATCAGAAGAGAGAGAACGTTACCAGCACCTAAATATGTAGAGAAACAGATTTTAGCGGCAAAATCCATAGAGAAAAGGATGCTAGCGCCAAAATCCGTAAGAAACAGATTCTAGCACCAAAATCCATTAAAAAAACGTACTTTCAGAACCAGAAAAAAGAGAACAAAATAAATGCCAAAATATGTTGAGAAACGGATATTAGCGGCAAAATCCGTAGAGAATCGGATTTTAGTGGCAAAATCCGTAAAAAATCGTATTTTTAGCGTCACAAGCGAGAAAATGTTCTTAGCGCCAAAATATGTAGAGAAACGGATATTAGCATCAAAATATGTAGAAAAACTGATTTTATCGCCAAAATCCGTAGAGCAAAGGATTTTAGCACCAAAATCCATAAAAAAAACATATTTTTAGCGTCAGAAGCGAGATAACGTTATTAGCGCCAAAACATATAAAGAAATGGATATTAGTGCCAAAATATGTAAAGAAACAGATTTTTGCCCCAAAATCCATAGAGAAATGGATGCTAGCGCCAAAATCCATAAAAAAACGTATTTTTAGCGTCTGAAACAAGAGAACATTATTAGCACCAAAATATGTAAAGAAACGGATATTAGTGCCAAAATCAGTAAAAAAAACCCTGATTTTTAGCATCAGAAGCGAGAGAACTTTATACGCAAAAAATTTTGAATTGCACAAAAAAAGTTAGCGACGAAAGCATGATCACTTTATTACGAACAAGGACGCTTCCTCTGGGCTCCTCAGTCATGGCTGCCTGCACCCTATAGCTGTGAACACTAGAGCAGAGCTGAGTTCACAGCAGGGAGGGGCTGGGAGGAATCTAGTTGAAGAGAATCAGTTGGCTGTTTCCTGTATGTCGTGCTCTCAGTCAGTACAGGGCTGCTTCTAAAGAGGGCAATGCTCTGTACACACAGGAACCATTAATAACTGTCTCTACAAGCTCAGACTGAAAATAAATTTAACTGAGAATAAAAAGGTGATAGAAAACACACACAATACTGAAAGAAAAAAAATTGCGACACATTCCCTTTAAGACTATGGTCTATGACTACCTGCGGCTCAATATCTATGTTTTTGGACTAAGTCTGGACCCATTTAACTTCTGGGTGTTCAAACTGGATGAATGGCCTGAGCTTACTCGACACGCCATAGACGTTTTATCCTGCCCAGCAGCCAGCATTATCTTGGAACGCACATTGAGCATAGCTGGCGGGGTGATAACTGACAAATGTATCCGTCTTTCCCCTGACAATGTGGATCGTTTGACATTTATAAAAGTGAATCAGGCATGGATCTCTGAAGATTTTGTTTCCCCTGTTGCCGATGTCACTGACTAGTAAACTGTAGCATGTCTTCTTGACAATGTGAAATACACTTTTATACTACAATACATCTCATGTCTGTAGTTCATGGGCCTGCTGCTTCTATAAATTGAATTCTACTGCTGCCAACAGCTAGATTTACAAGTCTTATGGCTGAATGTATTTTGAAATATATACCTGTATGACCTTGATGTGCACTGCATACATCTCTTACTCTTCCTCCTTGTAACCCTCCAAATCTTTCTTTTTTAAATGCCTCCATCTGTACTACCACCAAATGTACTAGGTTTGTTATCCGGAACCTCAATGTTTCCCATTGGCATATTCTTGCTGCCACCAATGGTGCTGCCGCCTAATGTTGTGGAACCGGAACATCGCTGTTCCACATTGCCTAAGCTTGTTAAACCGGAAACTCGCTCTTTCCCATTGCCTAATGTTGTCGAACCGCAACCTCCATGTTCCCCACTGCCATGTTCTCGCTGCAACCAATGGTCTAGTCTAGTCCACTGCACCTCCTATAGCAACATACCAGCAACAGTGTGTGCCAACCTTGTGAAGACTTACACAAAATGTTTGACCTCTGTCATTCCCAACAAAGGATATATAACAAACTATTGAGATAAACTTTTGTTAATGACCAAATTTTCCGACATAATTTGCCAATAAATTGTTTCCAAATCAGACAATGTGATTTTGTGGAGTTGTTTTCTCATTTTGTCTCTCATAGTTTGTCTACCTATGATGTCAATTACAGGCCTCTCATCTTTTTAAGTGGGAGAACTTGCACAATTGGTGGCTGACAGTGTGTATGTGGATCACAATAACGCACTCGTATATTTTAGCGTAATGTGGACTTAAAATCTGGCAAAATTACACTTTTTGGCGTTATGTAAGATTTAGCAACGATATATTTGAAAAAATGATTTTTTTCTCCACTCAGTATAATTTTCACCAACCAACCACTATTTAAAATATATTTCTTTTTACATGAGATTTGGAGACAGTGTGTTATACAATAAGTGAACCCCTAAAACTGCAAAAATTTATTTTTCTTCAATCAGAATAATTTACAGCAACCAACCACTATTTGAAATAAATTTCTTTCTCTAGGAAATTTGGTTACCATGTGTTATGCAATAAGTGAACCCCCAAAACTGCAAAAATGAACTTTTGGGCAAGGAGTATGACTATATGAGTATGATGTATATGAGAGGCGTTATGTGAGCCTGCAAATGTCGCCAAATAACAGCTTCTGGGTATTGGAAAGATGCAGCCAGCATTACAAAACTCCCAAACTATTGCTGTCTATGATGCCTTAAAGGGGTTTTATCATTACAAAGATCATGTCTCAGATTATGGGGACAGTAAAAATAAGCACTTTTGTAATTGGGTTGCATTACCTCTGTCACTTGGTTTAGCAGATATGAGCTTCTCTGTAAAACTGTCTTTTATTTCTGCTGTTGCTGGTCAGAACGCCCCCTGGTCGATTCTCACACCCTAGACACGTCCCCTGCACTGTGATTGGCTGGCTGACATTTCATTCAGCCTGTTGGGATACGCCCCTAGACAGGAAACGCCACGGCCACGCCCCCTACGCTGTGATTGGCTGCCTGCACACTCTGTGTTTACTCCCCCTCTGAGCTGTTAAAATCGATAGTGAATCCAAGGTCTGCTGGCTCTATGTACATCTCCCAGCTTTAGGGTCAATGTTCTGGGCAATTACTGGCTGTTTAAGGGGCTTTGCCAAGAGGTTGATTCACCTCCTCACAGGTCCAGTCCTTAAGCTGCTACTTGGAAAAGAAGGCGTTCTGTTCCTCAGATCGAATGCAAGCCCCGCCTCCTTATGACGTCATCAGTAGTGTTGAGCGATTTTTATCGACAAAGTTGAAATCGGCAAGGTTTTTATGGTGATCGAAATTTCCAGATCATGCGATAATTAAGGTTAAAATCTGAGCATCATCTATTAAGATCGTGCCTTTTTCAGAGCTTCCTGTAATTTTGTCGGCAAGCATAACAGATTACAGAATAGAGCAGGGTGAGATGTGTGTGCGACGTCATGACTGGGATGTGTATGGTTGCGATTGGCTGGAAAAATCACATGACCTCGTTTTACATAGAACAGCGTTTCCTATTTCAGCCTCAGTGTCTCTCAGCGTCTCATAGGGATAGGACCTGCGCTCTGCCTGTGGCCAAACAGCTCAGCGAAATTAGTCTATTTCTGCACAGAGAAACCTCTACTATTAGCTGTGATCCTTCCAATTTAGTTAGATTAGAGATTTGAAGATTTTATGTATTTGCTAGAGAATTTTAAAGCAGCATCTACCGCTGTAAATTCACGGCGGTGGAAGCGGGGGGGGGGGGGACGCAGCATCTACGTAAATCTTAAAACAGCAATTCTATATTCACCACAGGTGAATTGAAAGGTGCAAAAAATACCGTTTATTATATCAAAACATAACAGTTACGTGTTTTTTGACTTTTTGCACACCCAGCATTGTTCATTGATGCAGCATCCAAGTAAATCTTAAAACAGCAATTCTATAGTCACCACAGGTGAATTGAAAGGTGCAAAAAATACCGTGTATTATACGAAAACATAACAGATACGTGTTTTTTGACTTTTGCACACCCAGCATTGTTCATTGATGCAGCTTCCACGTAAATCTTAAAACAGCAATTCTATAGTCACCACAGGTGAATTGAAAGGTGCAAAAAATACCGTGTTATTTATACGAAAACATAACACAGATTACAGAACATAACAGACTCCTTTTCCCGGCATTTTTTAATCTGGGGGTCAGACAGGTTTAATGGTCATACTGCGGTCCAGGACAGGTAGAGTCAATGTCCAGTGAAACTAAAATGGTGGTTGAAAGACTCCTTTTTGCGGCACTTTTTAAATCTGGAGGTCATGCAGGTTTGGGGCTCATGCTGCGTTCCAGGACAGGGATATTCAATGTCCAGTTCAAGTAACATGATGGTTCAAATCATACTGCCTTCTGGCACTTTTTAATTTGTGGGTGATGCAGGTTTAAGGGTCAGGCTGTGGTACAAGACAGGGATAGTGAATGGTCTGTGACTTTTTTTCTGTGACTTTTATAACCTAAGTGTGTTGCCTAAGATGTAGCACGTATCCATTTGACTGTTGTGGATGTTAATTTCAGCTTCTCCAGCCTTGTTTGGGTGTAATTAATAATGAAGGTGTTGTTGCTCTCCCATAGACATTAATGGTAATCACTCATAATCGATGCTCACTATCGAAAAACATTATCGATAGCGGCCGACTATCGACTATCGCTCGATCTCGATAGCCAACGCAATCGCTCAACACTAGTCATCACCTGTAGTGTATAACATAAGGATTCAACACTATGTCTGCATAAGCTGCTTGTATAGTACATAGGTGATCAGCTTAGCAAGCCAGAGGTTGGGAGTTCAAGCCCCATCAGTAGTTTTTTTTTTTTTTCTTTAAAATTTGTGCACATGTGTAAAGATATGAAAATATATGTGTAGACATCTATAATTTTATTCATGTGCACACACAGGGCTCCCCTATATAGTGTCCCATCCTTGCAGTCACAGCAAACACTTCCAACATACGTGATACAATGCATATATTCTGGGGGATGAGAGGTGATATGGGGGAGCCCTGTATGTGTATATATATCATTGTGGAGATTAACATATATATTTTCGGTCTCTCTACATATGTGTGGGATTTGGGGGGGAAAAAAGAAAAAAGCCCTGTGAGGGACTAGAACTCCAAACCCCTTCGTTGTAAAAAACAATAAGTCTATCACTGCTCACTGCTCTACCCGCTGCACCACCAGCCCAAGTCATTAACAAGCTGAGTAGGGCCTTCTCTGAAAGCTGATTTGCTTCTCCCCCCATTGTTTTCACTCACATGTCACTGACAGGAAGCAGAGATCTTAACAGCTGCTGGCTTTCAGTTGTGTGTAAACTAAGACATATGACAGGTGCTTGCTGCAGCTTGTGGAGCCTCAAGGCTGCAGACATAAGCAGGCAGGAGGCTACAGAGCTGTTATATCCAGACACCTTCTGCATCCCCTGCTTTAAACCAAAATGATGATGTCACAGTTCTTCAGTGAGGGAGACCACGCCTCCTGGGAGGAGAGACACGCCTGCTGACAGGAGAGACACGCCCCTGTATTTCAAACTCAATCTGAGAAAATTAGCTGAACAGCATGAGCAGCTCAAACGATAACACCCCTTTAAGCTTGCTATACACCCCCCTAACTAACTACCTAACTAATCTAAATTGCAGCTTTTTCACTTTTTAATCTGACCCACAGATTAAAAATTGCCTGAAAAAGGAGTCTTTGAACCACCATTTTAGTTGAACTGGACATTGACTATCCCTGTCCTGGACCGCAGCATGACCCTTAAACCTGTCTGACCCACAGATTAAAAAAATGCCTGAAAAAGGAGTCTTTGAACCACCATTTTAGTTAAACTGGACATTGACTATCCCTGTCCTGGACCGCAGCATGACCCTTAAATCTACATGACCCACAGATTAAAAAGTGCCGGAAGAAAGTAGTCTTTGAAGCAGTATTTTAGTGAAATGGACATTGACTATCCATATACTGGAACGCAGCATGACCCAAAAATCTGCACAGGTGCCTTTATGGACCATCAGCAGAAAATTTCGCAATAAGAAATAAACTATATTTAAAAAAAAAAATTCCAATACTGCTGCCGCTAGAGCTACTTGCCATTCTACTTTTGACATTGTTCCATGACATTAGAATGTGAAGCAAACGAAATAGATGTCCCCAGTAGGTCAACGAGGCCTGTCTGAAAACCCTGCATTCATCTGTCAAGTGGGTTGAAGGAAATTACTGATCAAGGTGGGTGAGGCTGTAAACGTGGATCACGCAGGTTCAGTTAGCAGGGCTGGAGTTACAGTGGGTGCGGTGAGAGCCTGGGAATGACCCCTAAACCTGCATGACCCACAGATTAAAAAGTGCCGGAAGAAAGTAGTCTTTGAACCACCATTTTAGTTTAACTGGACAATGAGTATACCTGTCCTGTACCACAGCATGACCCCTAAACCTGTTTGACCCACAGATCACAAAGTGGCACTATGCTATTTTGTACAGTGACTGTCATTTAGTATATTTTTTGGTAACTGACATTCGTTTACAGAATTTATTTAGGGAAGTTTTATTTATAGTTTTACATTTTTATCATTTTGCTTCCTCCCTTCAGTTTAAAAGGTATTTTTTACACGTATAGATGTGTTAATTCATTCACACACCCCATAAATAATAAAAATGTCCTAATCATCCCCAAAACACTTCTTAGTTGAGAAGACATTTGCCCTCCTGGCTTCTGAGAGTGATTCAGCCAATGAATTCATTGGTTTCATTTTTTCTCCAAATCCATCTTCAGTGATTAGGGACAGACTCCCCTGGAGATCAGATGATGCGACCCCATAGCGACTCCAGCCCCAGAATATTTTAAGCCTCAAATTGTGCAATTTGTGTCCAGCGCTGGAGCTCTTTTTTGACACTACTTAACCTCAAAGGAACCACCATTTTGAAAATATTATTTTTTAGTGAAATTTTAAGCTCTCCTGCTTGCCCCTAATGGTGAGAGCCAGTGCTGCCGTCAGTCATCTGTTAGCATGGAGGTTCAGCAGCCAGGGCCAGACTTACAGTAGGTGCAGTGAGAGCCTGGGCTACCGTCCGTCATCTATTAACACGGCAAAAATGCCCTTATGACGCAGCAATGAAAATAGTCGTGCTGAAGCAGAGTGCGGAAGCAGAAGTGTGAGCTAAGACCTCCAGCCTTCCACAGTACACAGTCAAGACCTGGGTAGCGCTTCAGAAATTTCTGCCTCTACGAGAGCGCTTACCAATTGAGCTTCACTTGGAAATGCTGGTGGTTGATGCTCCTGTTCCACCCAGGTGCCCTTCTTCTTGGCTTTCTTTTTCTAGTTTTACTCAACGTGCTAGAGGAAATTGTCTCTGTTTTTGGGATGACGAATGTGCTCCATACTCCATGTGCTCTGAATAACCTACATCTGTTCAAGTCTTCCTGCACCTCCTTTGTACAATTCAGAGGAATATTTGTATCAGCTATTTTGTACATGCAATTTTTTTATTAGTTTAATGCTAGAAAACACATATTTAAAATAGGATGGAATCCCAAATCGTCTTTGTTTATCTTTTTTTAATTGTATTATATGGGTTGTCTCACTACAGGGATTGCTAGCTATGTTAAAGATCTTGCAAAAACAAGTCATTTTGCAATATGTGTCCATTAACAGTGTCCTACCTATTCCTGTTTTTGACAGCACCATGCCCCATAAAATACAAAACATGACACTTCAGCCACTCTTGACAATTGTGAAGAACAAATGTCTGTTAAAAAACACATTTTTTACAATAGGACCTGTAGTATAGCTGTATTTCCCAGTACCATGCCCCCAAAAAGTCAAAACATGACCCTTTGGCCAATGTTGACAATTGTGAAGAAAAAATGTCTGTTAGAAACCACATTTTTTATAATAGCTCCTTTATTATAGCTGAAATTTTAAACAGGAACATGACCCAAAAAATTATTAAAATGACTTCTCAGCCACTGTTAAAAATTGTGAGGTAGAAATGCCACTTATAACCCACATTTCTGTTCCAATGGACCTTCATTATAGCTGTATCTCACAGCACCATGAACCTAAAACCATTGACAGTGCTTAAAATTTTCATGAAGAAGTGAGTAAATGGAATATGTTTTTTTAATGAAACCGTGTACAATTGGTGTCTTTTACAGTCTCCTAAATACAAAAGCTGCAAAATTACCTTTTGGGCACTTAGAATAAAAATTGCAGTAAGAAATTATCATTTTAAAAAAAAAATTCAAGAGGACCATTTCTTTTGGAAGAGGAATGTGAAGTAGACCGGCAACTAATCGTGACCTCGGCAATTGGGGCCACAACATCATCAGAGATCCACGTCTGATTCATCTTGATGAAAGTCAAACGATCCACATTATTGGTGGAAAGTGGGATGCGTTTGTCTGTAATGACTCCTGCAGCTGTGCTGAAGGTCCGCTCAGATATGACACTGGCTGCTGGGCAGGACAACACCTCTATGGCATGACGAGCAAGCTCGGGCCGTTCATCCATTTTTGGATACCCAGAAGTCGATTGGGCCCCGGAACCTGTCCCCAAAAACATCGGTGTTGAGCCACAGATAGTCGTGGACCATGATCTTAGGCCGGTCTCTGTGTGTCGTATGTGTGCCCTGCATTACAGGCGTTGGTGAGGTGGTAAATAAGGATTGCCAGAGGTCTCCCATTAGGCTTCTGCCACAATGCTTGCTTGCTGCTGCTGCCGCTACGGCTACTTGGCACTCTACTGCTGTCACGTTGCTGACGTTGTTCCACCGTGACATTTGAAGAACGTGAAGCAGACTCAACAGATGTCTCCAGTTGATCAATCAGCACGGTCTCCAATTCCTGGATTTTACTCTAAATTTGGGTGGGTGGAAGGAAAGTGCTGAGTTTCGCTTTGTACCGGGGATCGAGGAGGGTGGCCACCCAGTAACTGTTGTTCATTCTGATGGCCTTAATACGAGGATCATGTTGGAGGAAATGGAGCATCCAAGCACTCATGTGAGAGATGGAGCCTTGATTTCTCAAGCCTCTGGGTCGAGGGGCACTAGCAAACTCATCTTCCTCATCTTCCTCCTCTGCCTCAAATCCGTGCCAACCGCTTTCCAAGGCAGGGACATCATCCTCCTCCTCCTCCGCTTCCTCCAGCACAGCTTCAACACAGCCCTGACTTGCCTCAAATGCTGTACCCTGAGTGCTGAGGCGCCGCCTTGCAACAGCCCTGGACCCCGAACCACTGCCTAATGAAGACCGATAAGGTTGTCAAACTGTCAGGCCTTCTAGATTCGACAGAGAGGAAGGCTCTGTGTCCGCATCTGTGTCCGTCTCCTCATCCGTCGCTGGTGGGACCTGCTGTTTCAGAGTGTCCAACACTTGTTCCAGAACTAAAAACCACAATGCTCATGCTGACAAGAGCACTGTCCGAACTGACCATTTTGGTGGCTACTTCAAAACTGGCAAGGATGGTGCAGAGCTCTTTCACCTGCCTCCACTCTCGGGGGCTCAACACCCCGAGGTCCGCATCGCTGCTTGTCAGGTCATGTGTCACTTAGTACTGTGTAATGGCATTGCACTGCTGCCACAATCGCTGGAGCATGGGGAAAGGGGGGAATTCCAGCGTCTTGCCACGTCAACAATGAGACGGTTGACAGGGAGGCCAAGCTGACGCTGTAACGCCGGGATGAAGCAGGGTGTGAACGGCGGAAGTGTGAGCTCAGTCTTTGAGCCTTCCTCAGCAGGCAGTCCAGACCTGGCTAGCGCTTTAGAAATTTCTGGGAGACGAGGTTCATGACGTGTGCCAGGCAAGGGATGTGCTCCAGCCTTCCGATCTTTAGGGCGCCCAGGAGATTTCGACCGTTATCGCAAAACCACCCCTTTCCCCGGCACAAGGTTCTTGTCACCCAGCCAGTGCTCAGTCTCATTGCGAAGAGCCGTCCACAGCTCCTGACCTGTGTGTTGATGGTCTCCAAGATGGCCTGGTTTCTCTGGGCATGTGATGCTACCAGTGGACCTTGGGGGAAAGAACCCTGCACCATCCCTGCGGTTTTGAAGAGCGTGCGATGAGCCTGAGAGCCACCGTCACCACCAGAGACATCCACCCAGCTCACCCAGTGAGCTGTCACAGAGATATAGCGGCCTTGGCCATGCTTACTAGTCCATGAATCGGTGGTTAGATGGACTGCCGGACACAGATGCAGACAACACGCTTGAGATTTTAGATGACACGGGGCTGGCTAGGGCAGGGATGGCTTCTGGTATTGGTGGCAGGCAAGGGCCATGATGTGGCGGAACCCATCTGTGTCCACCAGATGGAAAGGAAACATTTCCAAGGCCAAAAGCCTGGCAATGCCGACAATCAGGTTTTTGGAAAAACAAAAAGAAAAAGTGGATAGACGCTCACCAGGGTCCCCCTGCACTTGAGGTTCCCAAACCCTGATCCTTCCACACACGGTGCTATGGAAATGGGTGTCCGGCTGGAGACGCCCGATGATGATAGGTATGATGAAACAGGGCTTGTTCCGGCACTCGTGCTCCAGATATAATCCAAATATAATCCAAATAGGAAAAACGCACTTTATGGGTTTGTGCGTTTATATTATATAAAGTGCGTTTTTCCTAGTTGGATTATATTTGGATTATATCTGGAGCACGAGTGCCGGAACAAGCCCTGTTTCATCATACCAATCAGGTTTTTGGCTTTGGGATGGTTTAGGTTAAAGTGTTTCTTCTGCTCCCAAACCTGGTAGACATAAGGGTGGCTGCTAGACTGGCCGCTGTACGCGTGCAGGTCAAAACTGACCGGAAGGAGCAGGGGTAGTATGGGCTCTGCACTGGTAGGGGTTCTCCGCTGAACGAGCTGGATCCTTGCTCTTGACTAGTGTTGAAGCGATTGCGTTGGCTATCGAGATCGATCGATAGTCGATAGTCGGCCGCACGATAAAGGTTTTTTTCGATAGTGATGCATCGATTATGCGCGATGACCTTAAAGACTCGGGAGAGCAACCACACCTTCATTATTACCCCCAATCAAGGCTGGAAAGCTAGAAATTAACACCACAACAGTCAAATGGATACCGTTGCTACCATCTTAGGCAACACACTTAGGTTTATAAAAGTCACAGAAAAAAAGATCACAGACCATTTACTATCCCTAGTCTTGTAACCACACCTGACCCTTAAACCTGCAACAAACCCACATATAAAAAGTGCCCAGAAGGCATTATGATTTTGAAACCAACATGGTTTACTTGAACTGGACATTGAATAACCCCTGCCTGAACGCAGCATAGCCCCAAACCTGCAATGACCCCCACATTTAAAAAGTGCCTGTCGCAAAAATTCGTCTTTCAACCCACCATTTTTTAGTTGAACTGGACATTGACTATAACTGTCTGGGCCCACAGCATGAGCCCCAAACCTCTGCATGACCTCACCCATTTAAAAAGGATGCCGGAAAAAGGAGTCTTTTACACCATCATTTTAGTTTCACTGGACATTGACTAATACATGTCCCCCCCCTGGCCCCAGCATGAGCCCCAAACCTGCAAGACCCCCAACAATTAAAAAGGTGGCCCCCGGAAAAAGGAGTCTTTCAACCACCATTTTTAAGTTTCACTGGACATTGACTATACCTGTCCCTGGGCCACAGCATGAGCCCCAAAACCTGCATGACCCCCACATTTAAAAAAGTACCTGGGAAAAAAAGAGTCGTCTTTCAACCACCATTTTTAGTATGAACAGGACATTGACTATACCTGTCATGGCCACAGCCGAGCCCCAAACCTGCATACCCCCACATTAAAAAGCGCCGGAAAAGGAGACTTTCAACCACCATTTAAGTTTCACACTGGACATTGACCATAACCTGTCCTGGGGGCCACAATGCATGAGCCCCAAACCTGCATGGAACCCCCACAGTTAAAAAGTTCCGGAAAAAGGAGTCTTACCCAAACCACCAATTTATAATGAACTGACAATGACAATATTACCAGTCCTGGGCCACAGCATGAACTAGGCGGAGTTACAGTGGGTGCGGTGACAGCCCAGGACTTCGGCTCCGTCATCTATTAACACGCAGTTAAAATGCCCGATGGAACGCAGCAACGAAAACTGGACGAGCTGAAGCAGAGAGCGTAAGCGGTAGTGTGAGAACTCCACCTTCCTCAGTACACATGTCCAAAACCTGGGTAGCGCTTGCTCCCGCCGTATGAGTGTGGACCAATTGAGCTTCACTTAAAATACTGGTGGGTTATATCGCTCCTGTTACACCCAGGAGCCTTTAATCCTTGGCATTCTTTTTCTCATTTTACTCACGTGCAGGAGGAAAATGGTCTCTGTACTTTGTTCTCTTTTCCGAGCTCATACTCCATGTCCTCTGAATAACCTACATCTGGGGTTTCAAGTTTCCATGTACCTCCCTTGTACAATTTCAGAGGAATTTTTTTAAAACAGATATTATGTAATGCAAGTTTTTTAGTACTTTAATTCTAGAAAAACACAATTTTAAAATAGAATGAATCCCACCATGTCCTTTGTTTCTCCTTTTTTTCATTGTATTAAATGGGTTGTCTCTATACAGGGATTGATAGCAAAGTTAAAGATCTTGCAAAAACAAGTCATTTGCAATATGTGACCATAAACATGTCCTACTATTCCAGTTTCAGACAGCACCATCGACCCTTGAAGCCACTCTTGACAATTTGTGAAGAACAAATGTCCTGTTAAAACAAACATTTTTTTTAGAATAGGACATGTAGTATAGCTGCATTGACAGCAAAAATGCCCCCAATAAATTCAAAGCATGACCCTTTGATCCACTTTGGTTCAATTGTGGAATAACAAAATGTCCTGAGTTAAAAACAATATTTTTTTTTATATTAGGAACCTGTAGTATTGCTGCATTTCAAATCACATGACCCAAAAAATTATAAAAATGACTTCTCATCACTATTAAAATTGTGAGGGAGAATGCCACTTAGAAGCCACAATTCTGTACAAGGAACCATAATTATAGACTGTATCTCACAGCAACATGACCCAAAAAATTATAAATATGACTTCCTCCTGCCACTATTAAAAATTGTGAGGGAAGAAATGCCACTCTAGAAATCACATTCGGGGGGGATTCCAAAGAAGGACCATGATTATTTGCTGTATCTCACAGCAACATGACCCACAAAACCTTTGAACAAATGCGAAAAACTTCTAAATATAAAGTGAGTAAATGGAATACGTGTTGTCATGAAACCTAGCTGTCTTTTACAGTCATCCTCACAGCAAAACCAGCAAAATGAACCCCCCTTTTGTTTTGGGAAAAGAGAAAATAAAGAATTGCAATAAGAAATGATCATTTTAAAAAAAACATAATTTCAAGAGGACCATTCTGTTGTGAAAATGAATGTGAAGTAGACGGCAACCTAATCGGTCGACCCCGGCAATTGGGGCCACAACATCAATCCAAAGATCCATGCCTGATATCATCTTGATGAAAGTCAAACGATCCACATTATCCTGTGGAAAGCAGGATGCGTTTTGCCTTATGTTTCCTCCCATCTGTGCTGATGGTCGCTCAGATCTGACGCTGGCTGCTGGGCAGGACAACACCTCATGGCGTGACAAGCCAGCTCGGGCCATTCCGTCCATTTTGACACCCAGGAAGTCCTATTGGGTGTCCGGAACACATGCAAAAACATCGGTGTTTTTGATAACGCAGATAGTCTGCACCATATCTTTAAGCGATCTCTGTGTGTTGGATGTGTGCCCTAGCATTAGCTATGCGTCGTGTGAGGTGGTAAAAACAAAGTTTAGCCATATGTCACCCATTAGGCATCCATGGCCCCCCTTGAGCCTGCTGCTGCCCAGCCTTTTCCCCCCCCGCTACGCCTACTTGGCACTCTACTGTGCTGTCACGTCGCTGATTGTTTGTTCCATCGTGACATTTGGGGAAACGTGAAGCAGACGCAACAGATTGTCTCCAGTTGATCAATCAGCAAGGTTCCATATTCCTGTCAATTTTACTCTCTATTTGGGTGGGTGGAAGGGAAAGTGCTGATTTGTTGTTTTTGTAACCGGGGATCCAGAGGGTGGCCACCCATAACTGTTGTTCATTTTTGAAGGCCTCAAATGCGAGGATCATGTTGGGAGGAAATGGAGCATCCAGCACTCCAGTGAGAATGGAGGCCTTGATTTCCCAAGGCCTCTGGGTCCGAGGGCAACTAGCAAACTGATCTTCCTCATCTTCCCTCCCTCCTCCGCCTCAAATCGCGCCAACCTCTTTCCAAGGCAGGGACTCGGTAACAATCGGTGTTCCTAGGAAACCTCCTCCTCCTCCTCCTCCTCCTCCGCTGTCCTCCGGCACAGCTTCAACACAGCCCTGACTTGCCTGAATATGCACCCCTGAGAGCTGATGCGCCACCTTCACTATCTCTGGAAGAACCCCAACACACTGCCTAATGCAGACCGATGAAATTTGAAACTGCGGGCCTTTTGGATTTGACGGAGAGAAAGGCTCCGTGTCCCATCTGTAGTCCGCTCCTCCTTCCGTCGCTGGCGGGACCTGTTTTGTTTTCAGAGTGTCCAAACGATCGTCTCCGAACTAAGATCACCACCTGCTCATGCTGACAAGGGCTTGTCCGCACTGACCATTTTGGTGCTTCTTAAAACTGCAAGATGGTGCAAGAGCTCTTACACCTGCCTCCACTCTCCGTGGATTCAACACCCCGAGGTCCGTACCGTCTGCTTGTCAGCCCATGTGTCACTTTCGTACTGCGTAATGGCATGCCGCTGCCACAAATCGCAGGGAGCATGTGGGAAGGGATGGAATTCCAGCGTGTTGCCACGTCAACAATGAGACGTTTGACGGGGAGGCCGAGCCTGACGCTGCAAAACGCAGCCAGCGGGACGAAAGCAGGGTGCGAACAGCGGAAGTTGCGAACTCAGCCTCGAGAGCCCTGTCTTCAGCAAGGCAGTCCAGACCCGGGTAAAAAAAATAAAAAAGCTCTTTAGAAATTTCTGGACGACAAGGTTCGTTGACATGTGCCAGGCAAGATGTGTCTCCAGCCTATACCGATCTTAAGGGCGGCCACAGATTCCGCACGTTATCGCACACCACCTTGCCTGCACACGTTCTTGTCACCCAGCCAAGCCGCTCGCTCTCGTGCTAGATCCGTCCCACAGCTCCTGACCTGTGTGTGGACGGTCCTCCAAGCAGTTTAATTTCAACACGCGCCTGGTTCCTCTGGCACGTGATGCCACCAGAGACCTGGGGAAAAGACCCTTTTGCACCAACCCTGGCGTTATGAAGAGCGTGCGCCGAGCCCTGGAGAGCCACCCGACACCCCCCAGAACATCCACCAGCCACCCATGAGCTGACACAGAGATAATAGCGGCCTTGGCCGTGCTTACTAGTCCATTGTCGGAGGTAGATGGACCTTTTTTTTTCCGGACATAGATGCCCAGGACACCGCGCTTGAAATTAAGATGACAAGATGGCTGGCCAGGGCAGGGACGGCTTTTCTGCAAAGAAATGCCCTGCTCGGCATCAGGGTATTGGGGCAAGCGATGGCCATGGACGATGCGGAACCCAATCTGTTTTACCACCAGCAACGGAAAAGGCAAAATTTTCCAAGGGCCACAAGCCTGGCAATGCCGACATTCAGCATATATGGCTTTTGGATTGGTTAGGGTTAAAGTGTTACTCAGTCTCCCAAACTGAAACAGAAGGCTTTGGCTGCTAGACTTTTGGGGGGCCGCAGTACGGCCTTGCAGGTCGTCAAACTTGGCGGAAGGAGAAGGGTTGGTATGGTCCTCTGGTGGTGCTGGTGGTACTACTTCGGGCCGACCGGTGGAAGGCCTGACGCGGAGGCTGATCCCCTGATCAGACTCTGAGGAGACATGGGCAGCGAGGAACGCCATGGTGTTGGCGGCGGAGGAAGGGCGGAGACAAGGGTGTGACAGATGGTTTGAGGCCCGCGTCGGTCTGAACTTTTTATGGCCAAGTGTATCCCTCCATTTCACTCATGCATATCGCTGCATGTACTAGACATGTTGGTGGTGGTTAACCACTTAAGGTTCTGCCCTTCCCCTTACTATATGCTTTACACACCGCAAAGGGCGCATATGACATCGCTGGTGAATCAAGTGCTTTGCGCTCTGCTCAAAGAAGCCCAGGCTTGAGAGGAGGTTCCTGGACCTTTTTGAGAACGGCGATAAGCGAGGAGCGGGGTTTGGCCGCTGAACCGTGCTGGCCGGAATCATATCAACGGACTTCTGCGACTGCCCTCTCCCTTTTGTGCGGGACGCGTTATTAACACAACTACCCCCCTCCACGTCTTCCCTCCTCCTCGTCCACTGAATGAAGCCTCGCAAGCAAATCTGCGGAAAAGACCAGATGATCCGCAATTCGTCATCATCATCCATCATCAACACAGGTGACTTGGTCGTCCTGACCTTTCTGCATCCAGAAGCTGCGGCTAAAGCAAGGGGGCACGAAGGGCGTTGCCGCCGCCCGGGTTTTTTGCCATTGACCGGCTTCCTTCACCTCCTCTGATGGATCAGTAACTGGGCGTCAGGGGGAAAGAAAATCATCCTTTTTGGCCTCTTATTTTTAACATCCCTTCTACCCCAAAACCGCATTTTGTCCTAAAAGAGGTTTCAAAAATGGTTTTTCCACAGTGGTGGGACCAGAGTTGACATTTGGGCTGCTTATGTTGGACAGAGCGAATGCGTGACGACATTTGTGGCCAGATGCGAGGATGGGAGGAAAGATGCTTGATCGGTTGCATTAACCACAAAAGGACGATTGGCTTGCTGTTCATTACAAATTTCACAGGGCACCACCCTTTAATACGCCAACGGTCCTGCAACGACGACCCGCTGGCTTCGTGTTTTTTTGCCACTCGAAGGGCCCCTTCCTCCCCCCTTTACCTCGGGTCTTAAAACCCCTCTTTGCCCTTACCACCTGCAGTTCCTCCATGTTCAGAAAGATAAAAAATTTAAGAAGGAAAATGGAAGAGTTTGAAGTCCTTTTGAAGAGGGAAAATAAAAGTTTTTTTAAACCCCTCAAAATTTCCAACGCCAATAGATTAAAAAACAGTTTTTTTTTTCTATCAAAAACTGTGAAATGCGTTTGGGGGAAGAACCGAACAAAAAATTTAACATGTTTTTTCCTTCATCCCTGAGATTTACCGCCCGGGGACTGCAATTAAAAGTTTTCAAAAAACTATCGTACAAATGCACGATTAGCCCCAAATGGTCACTGAGAAAATAGAAGTATTGAAAAGTTATATGGATTACATATGGCAGTTTTGCCCCCACTACAACAGGCTAATTTTTCTATAAAATATGATAACCCAATTTGGTCAAGAGCTCTCTGCGCCAACAGACACACGGACTGCTAATGTATTTAAATTTACATGGGAAAAATATGGGGGCCTTGCCCACTGACAAGGCCAATTTTCTTAAAAATGTATAAAACAATTTTTCATACAGCTGGCTCTCGCACCAACCAGACACAGGGTCAATAAAGATTTAAATGTTTATGGAAATTTAAATGGGGCCCTTTGCACCATGAATACAGGCGCAATTAACTATAAAATTTATAACACAATTTCGTAAAACGAGTCTCTGCGGCAAAAGACCACGGGCTGCAATAAAAAAAAATATTTAATTTTATAGGGAAAAATATGGGGGCCTTCAACCCCGATACAGGCGCAATTACTTAAAAAATTTAAACAAAATTGCGTACAAAATGAGCTCTTGGCCAAACCAGACGCACGGATGCAATAGAGTAAATTAAATGTTATATGGTTTGATAGGCGGTCTCGCACCCCTGACTAAGGTCAATTACTTAAAAATGTATAACCCAAAAAATTCGTACAATGAGCTCCTCGGGAAACAGATGCACGGACTTCAATAAAACTATTTAAAAGTTATAGGGATAAGTTATGCCGGTTTTTGGGAACACTGAGACGCAGTGATTGCAAAAGAACTGTAAAAACAAATGGGACAATTTCATGCCATAGACAGAGAATGAGCTGAACAGGAAATGCAGTTGCATAGATAAAACGAGGTCACGTGATTTTTGCAGCCAATGACATCCATATACCGCAAAGTGGTGACGTTGTACATCCTCCTCACCCCCCTCTATCCTTGGAGCTGACTGGCTGGCCACCAAAATGACAGGAAACGCTGAAAATGGAGCGATAGTAATAGATTATCTGTAAGATTATCACCTAAACTATTGCGTGATCGGAAATTTCCGATAAGCCTAAAAACCGTGCCGATTTCAACTTTTGCCGACAATATCGCTCATCCTTTTTCACAAGCAATCTCAGTAACTGGGTAGATACATTCCTACAAATGATAGTTAAACTACCAGGTTTCTTACAGGACAGCTCTTCAGTGCTTATCACTTTCAATAATTTCACATGGAAAGAAAACTATATGAGGGCAACATGTGATGTTGTCAACCTACAGTGGGTATGGAAAGTATTCAGATCCCTTTACATTTTTCACTCTTTGCTTCATTGCAGCCATTTGGTAAGATCAGAAAAGTTCATTTTTTTGCTCATTAATGTACACTCTGTCTTACCACAATTCTGTCTCTGAGCTCCTTGGGCAGTTTCTTAGACCTCATGATTCTCATGTGCGTTAACATGCACTGCAAGCTGTGAGGTCCTATATAGACAGGTGTGTGCCTTTCCTAACCAAGTCCAATCAGTTTAATTAAAGACAGCTGGACTCCAATGAAGGAGTAGAACCATTTCAAGGAGGGTCGGAAGGAAAGAACAGCATGTGAGTTAAATATGAGTGTCATAGCAAAGGGTCTGAATACTTATGACCATGTAATATTTTAGTTTTTCTTGTTTAATAAATATGCAAAAAATATCTACATTTCTATTTTTTTTCTTTCATCTTTCTTTTCATCTGAATACTTTCCACACCCACTGTAGATTGACAACATCAGATGTTGCCCACAAATAGCTTTCTTTCCATGTGAAATTATTGAAAGTGGTAAGCACTGAAGATAATCTTGAAAGAAAAAAAACATAAATTTAGATATGTTTGCTAATTTCTTAAACTAGAAAAACTGAAATATCACACAGTCATAATTATTCAGACCCTTTGCTGTGACACCCATATTTAACTCACATGCTGTCCATTTCCTTCTGATCCTCCTTGAGATGGTTCTACTCCTTCATTGGAGTCCAGCTGTGTTTAAATAAACTGATTGGACTTGATTAGGAAAGGCACACACCTGTCTATATACGACCTCACAGCTCACAGTGCATGTCAAAGCACATGAGAATCATGAGGTCTAAGGAACTGCCCAAGTAGCTCAGAGACAGAATTGTGGCAAGGCAATGATTTGTCCAAGGTTACAAAAGAACTTAGGCAGCACTCAAGGTTCCTAAGAGCACAGTGGCCTCCATAATCCTTAAATGGAAGAAGTTTGATACGACCACAACTCTTCCTCGACTTGGCCGTTCAACCAAACTAAGCAATTGTTGGAGAAGAGCCTTGGTAAGAGAGGTAAAGAAGAACCCCCAAATCACTGTGGCTTAGCTCCAGGGATGCAGTAGGGATGGGAGAAAGTTCAACAAAGTCAACTATCACTGCAGCCCTCCACCAGTCGGGGCTTTATGGCAGAGTGTGCCAACGGAAGCCTCTCCTCAGTGCAAGACATATGAAAGCCAGCATAGAGTTTGCAAAAAAACACATGAAGGACTCCCAGACTATGAGAAATAAGAACTTTTTGGTGTTAATTCTAAGCAGTATGTGTGGAGGAAACCAGGCACTGTTCATCACCTGCTCCAACAGTGAAACATGGTTGATGCTATGGGGGTGTTTTTCAGCTGCAGGGACAGGAAGACAGGTTGCAATTGAAGGAAAGATGAATGTGGCCAAGTATAGAGATATCCTGGATGGAAACCTCTTCCAGAGTGCTCCGGACTTCAGACTGGGCCGAAGGCTCATCTTCCAACAACACAATGACCCTAAGCACACAGCTAAAATAACAAAGCAGTGGCTTCAGAACAACTCTGTGACCATTCTTGACTGGCCCAGCCAGAGCTCTGACCTAAACCCAATTGAGCATCTCTGGAGAGACTTGAAAATGTCCGTCCACTAACTTTCACCATCCAACCTGAGGGAACTGGAGAGGATCTTCAAGGAAAAATGGCAGAGGATCCCCAAATCCAGGTGTGAAAAACTTGTTCCATCATTCTCAAGAAGACTCATGGCTGTGCTAGCTCAAAAGCGTGCTTCTACTCAATACTGAGCAAAGGTTCTGAATACTTATGACCATGTGATATTTTAGTTTTTCTTGTTTAATAAATTAGAAAAAATATCTACATTTCTGTTTTTTTTCTTTTAAGATGGGGTGCAGAGTGTACATTAATGATCAAAAAAATGAACTTTTTTGATCTTACCAAATGACTGCAATGAAACAGAGTGAAAAATTTAAAGGGGTCTGAATACTTTCCATACCCACTGTATATCCAAGCATACAACATGACAAACCTATCCAGATCTTGACTAATGACTAGAGATGGGCAAATTTCTCAAAAATTTGGTTCGCTCACTTCGCAGGAATTTCCCGACAAAAATAACTTCAGTCTGAATTACTTCGGAATGAATCACATTAAAAAGCAGCTATTTCCAGGCTGCACAGAGCCTGCAGGGTGCTGTAGAACATTGTGCCATGCTTAAATATGCAGAGGGAGCTTGGTTTGGTCTTTATACAATGTTGTGTTTTAGTATAACACGCAAATGACTGCCGCCGCTCTTAGAATCGCTTCACTATAAAATTCCCTTGGCACTTAAGGGGACAAAACTGACCAAAAAACTGAAGCGGGAATGTTGCCTGATAAAGTCATACCAGCGAAAGCTGGAAAAAACAAGATGAGAGCTCAGGTGGCAACATTAGTGACAGAGTGTGGAGGTGATGGCGGCAGCCACAGCAGCATGAGGTCAGACAGTGGCACAATGACATTCTGGAGGTGGCAAAACAGTAATAGGCCACAGAGTGGCACAATGACACAGTGTGGAGGTTACGGCAGCAGCCACAGCAGCAGCATGAGGTCAGACAGTGGCACAATGACATTCTGGAGGTGGCAAAAACAGGAGTAGGCCACAGAGTGGCACAATGACACAGTGTGGAGGGCATGGCAGCAGCAGCATGAGGTCAGGCAGTGGCACAATGACATTCTGGAGGTGGCAAAAACAGGAGTAGGCCACAGAGTGGCACAATGAGAGAGAGTGGAGGTGACGGCGGCAGCAGCATGAGGTCAGACAGTGGCACAATAACATTCTGGAGGTGGCAAAAACAGGAGTAGGCCACAGAGTGGCACAATGACACATTGTGTAGGATACGGCAGCAGCCACAGCAGCAGCATGATGTCAGGCAGTGGCACAATGACATTCTGGAGGTGGCAAAAACAGGAGTAGGCCACAGAGTGGCACAATGACAGAGTGGAGGTGACGGTGGCAGCAGCATGAGGTCAGAGAGTGGCACAATGACATTCTGGAGGTGGCAAAAACTGAAGTAGGCCACAGAGTGGCACAATGACAGAGAGTGGAGGTGACGGCGGCAGGAGCAACAGCATGAGGTCAGAGAGTGGCACAATGACACAGTGTGGATGTCACGGCACCAGCAACAGCAGCAGCAGCATGAGGTCATAAAGTGGCACAATGACAGAGTGTGGAGGTGGGTGGCAATACCAGTCCCTGGTAAAGATGGTTGGTGGCAGATGGAGAAACTGTCAGCACATGTGTGGCATCAGGCGGGTGGCGGCATCAGAATAGTGGCTGAGGCAGGTAGTTTGAACCCAGACTAATTTCTCACAGTTTGGGTGAGGCGTCATGGCTGTTGTAGTCTGACGCCTAAGGCATTGGTGTGTGAAAATCCTAGCCGATCCACGCCTAATTCATCTTGACAAAGGTCAGTCATTCCACATTTCCCATGGACAAGCGAGTTCTCCTGGGGGTAACGATGGACCCCGCCGCACTGAACACCCGCTCTGATGCCACACTACTGGCCGGGCAGGACAGATTCTCCACTGCAAACTCGGCAAGTTGCGGCCACACATCCAGTTTGGCTGCCCAGTGGTCCAGCGGATCTTCTAACTGGTGTGGCAGAGTGCTGTCCAAGTAGGCCAACACCTGTTGGTTCAGGGTCTGCTCCAGGTCCTGCTGCTGCTGCTGGAGACTGCTCTCCTCACTAGGCGGGGGAAGGAAGCTGCTCATCAGTGACTCCAGACTTAGGTTGCTGCTGATGGAGCTGGTACTGACTCTACCCCCAACTTCCCCGCACGTCGTGCACCCTAGACATGAGTTTTTTTCTCTCCTGAAGAACCCCACTCCGACCCCGGAGATCTGTCAAGGGGGACGATGCCGCACATAGTGCAGCGGCCAACTGACTACACAGGATTTCCCTATAGTATTTGAGTTTTTTCCTCCCTCTCAACTGGGAGAAAGTCTCCAATTTTTGACTGGTAGCGAGGGTCCAATAGGGTGGAGAGCCAGAAGTCATCCCTCTGCCGGATGCTGACTATTCGGCTGTCACTAGCCAGGCAAATAAGCATGCTGCGGGCCATCTGCACAAGTGACTCCGAGGGCTCCCTGCCTCCATCTCCACTGTATACTGCCAGGTTGCTTGCGGGTCTCTGCCTCGTCTTCCTCATCTCCATCACCTCCTCCAGCTGCTCCTGCTCCTCCTCTCATGTCAACCTGGGGTAGAAAATCCCACATTGCACCTTACAATTGCTTCAGCTCCAATATCCTCCTCCCTCCACTTCATTTCAGTCCCCACCGGACGCATGTTGCCGCAAGATGTAGTGTCGCCACTTCTCAGTCCCCTGCCCAGACAGAGTTTTTTTTTTCAGCATCTGTTCCAAGGACATGAAGCAGTGGAATGACGTTTATTCATCCCGTAGTCCTGTGACTGACAAAATAACGTCGCCTCCACGAATGGCCTCACAAACGGGCAGAGTTCACGCATGTTCTCGCCCCCAAACCTCGCCCCCCCCCCCCCGCCCCCCGCCTAACACCCCCGGGGGGGGGGGGGGGGGGGGGGGGGGGTTAAAAATAAAAAACCGACTCACCCCAACAAAACACCCCCCCCCCAACAAACCACAAAAAACACCTACCCACAAAAAAAAAAAAAAAAGGAAAAAAGAAAAAAAAAAAAAAAAAAAAGAAAAAACAAAAAAAAAAAAAAAAAAAAAAAATGTGGAAAAAAAAAAAAAAAAAAATAAAAAAAAACCAACACCACAAAAAACACCCACTGGCTGACATCAAAGTTACACAGGGGAGTAACTCCTGTCCTGCCTGATCATCAAAAAATCGTTAATGGCCTTTTCTCTGGTTCATACAGTCGGTCCCACATGTGCCAGGCTGGAATCCAACGGGTGGAAACATCGCATATCAGAGTGTGTTGGGGGAGGCCGTTCTGCTGCTGCAACTCCAGGAGGGTGTTCCTTGGTTTGTAGGGATGGATGAAAGGCATGCACAGTTTCCTGCCCATTTTCAAAATCTTCTGAAGATCGGTGGAAGACTTCAGGAACCTTTTCACAACCAGATTGAACACGTGCGGCATGCAGGGCGCATGGACCATCCCTCCTCGGTGCAGTGCGGACACCATTTTCCTCCCATTGTCCGTCACCATGGTACCCGATTTGCAGTTGGCGCGGAGAAAGCCACACATCGATTTCTTGCTGCATGACGCGGAGCAGTTCCTCCCCTGGGTGACTTTGTTCAGCCGAGGCAACCAGGTGTAGAACTGCTGACACCGCTGTGTGCCCTACACATGTGGAATGATGGAGCAGTACTTGTTGGAGGTACTGAGATGTGGTGGTGGTGGATAGTGTTGGCGATTGCGTTGGCTATCGAATCGATCGATTAGTCAGATAGTCGTGCCCCGCTATCGATAAGCGTTTTTCGATAGTGGACATCGATTTATGAGCCGATTAACCATAAAGTCTAATGGGAGAGCAACAACACCTCAATATTACACCCAAACAAGGCTGGAGAAGCTGAAATTAACATCCACAACAGTCAAATGGATACGTGCTACTCTTAGCCAACACACTTAGTTTATAAAAAGTCACAGAAAAAAAGTCACAGACATTCAACTATCCCTGTCTTGTACCACAGCCTGACCCTGAAACCTGCATCACCCACAAATTAAAAAGCGCCAGAAGACAGTATGATTTTTGAACCATCAACTTACTTAGAACAGGACATTAATATCCCTGTCCTGGGAACGCAGCTATGAGCCCCAAACATGCATGACCCCAAGATTTAAAAAGTGGCCGCAAAAAGGAGTCCTTTCAACCACCAATATTAAGTTGAAAACTGACACTAACTATATCTGTCCTGTACCGCAGAATGACCATTAAAACCTGTCCTGACCCACAGTTAAAAAAGTGCCGGAAAAAGGAGTCTTTCAAACCACCATTTTAGTTTTCACTGACATTGACTATACTTGCTGTCCCTGGGCCACAGCAATGAGCCCCAAACCTGCATGACCCCCACATTAAAAAGTGCCGAGAAAGGAGACTATCAACCACCAATTTTTAGTTTCACTGGTCATTGACTATACCTGTCCTGGGCCACAGTATGAGCCCCCAAACCTGCATGACCCCCCACATTTAAAAAGTGCTGGAAAAGGAGAACTTTCAACCACCATTTTTTATTTCACTGGACATTGACTATACCTGGTCCTGGGCCACAGCATAGCCCCAAAACCTGCATGACCCCCACATTTAAAAATTGGCCGAAAAATGGAGACTTTCACCACCATTTTAGCTTCACTGGACACTGACTATACATGTCCTGGGCCACAGCATGAGCCCCAAAAAAAAAAAAAAAAAAAACCCCATGACCCCCACAATTTAAAAAGTGCTGAAAAAGATCCTTTCAACCACCATTTTAGTTTGAACTGGACATTGACTATAACTGTCCTGGGCCACAGCAATGACTAGGGCGGAGTTACAGTGGGTGCGGTGAAGCCGCAGGCTGGTCGTCCGTCATCTATTAACACGCAGGTTAAAATGCCCTGAATGACGCAACAACGAAAACTGTCGTGCTGAATGCAGAGTGCGGACGCGGAAGTGTGAGAGCTTCCAGCCTTCTCTGTACACAGTCAATACCTGGGTAGTCGCTTGCCCCTACCGTATGAAGTGTGGTACCAATTGAGCTTCACTTGGAAATACAGGTGGTTAACGCTCCAGTTACCACCCAGGGCCCTTTAACTTGCATTCTTTTTCTCTTTTACTCACGTGCTGGAGGAAATGTCTCTGTAACTTTGTTCTCTGTCTGTGCTCCATATCTCCAATGTTTTCTCTGAAATAACTACATCTGGTCAAGTATTTTCCTGTACCTCCCGTTGTACAATTCAGAGGATTTATTTTAACAGCTATTTTTGTACATGCAAGTTTTTTAGTACTTTAATCTAGAAACAATTTTAAAATAGGATGGAATCCCAACATGTCTTTGTTCTCTTTTTTCATTGTATTAAATGGGTTGTCTCAAACAGGGATTGATAGCTATGGATAAAGATCTTGCAAAAACAAGTCAGTTTGCAATATGTGTCCATAACAGTGTCCTACCTATTCCTGTTTCTGACAGCACCATCACCCTTGAGCCCACACTTGACAATGTGAAGAACAAATGTCGATAGAAACAACATTTTTTAGAATAGGACCTGTAGTATAGCAGCATGTCACAGCAAAATGCCCCCAAAAATTCAAAGCATGACCCTTGAGCCACTTTGTCAATTGTGAAGAACAAATGTCTGTTAAAACAACTTTTATAGAATAGAGACCTGTAGTAATACTGCATGTCACAGCAAAATGCCCCCAAAAATTCAAAGCATGACCCTTGAGCACTTTGGTCAATTGTAGAAGAACAAATGTCTGTATAGAACAACATTTTTTTATAATAGGAAAAAAATCTGTTAGTATGCTGCAATTTTTTTTCCAAAAGGCAGCATGACCCAAAAAATGTATAAAATGACTTCTTCACCACTGTTAAAAATTGTGAGGGAGAAATGCCACTAGAGCCACATTTCTATCCAAAGACCATAATTATAGCTGTATCTCACAGCAAACATGAACCCCAAAAAATTATAAATATGACTTCTCAGCCACTATTAAAAATTGTGAGGGATAAATGCCACTTATATGTCACATTTCCTGTTCCATAAGGACATGAGATATTGCTGTAACTCTCACAGCAAACATTAACCTCAAAACCATTGACAATGCGAAAATTTTCTTCCTTAAGATAAAGGAGTAAATGGAATACGGGTGTATGTCCATGAAACCCATGCTGTCTTTACAGTCTCCTCACAGCAAAACCATCAAAATGAACTGTTGGGAAAAGAGAAAAAAATTGCAGTAAGATAAATGATCATTTAAAAAAAAGTTTTCAAGAGGACCATTTCTGTTTGAAAATGAATTGAAGTATACCGGAACTAATCGTTTGGACCTCGGCAATTGGGGCCACAACAACATTCATAATCCATGCCTGATTCATCTTGATGAAAGTCAAACGATCCACATTATCTGTGAAAGCCGTATGCGTTTGTCTGTAATGACCTTCCAGCCTGTGCTGAATGGGGGACCGCTCAGATATGACGCTGGCTGCTGGGCAGGACAACACCTCAATGGCGTGACGAGCCATGCTCGGGCCATTCGTCCATTTTGGATACCCAGAATCTATTGGGTCCGGAAACACATGCAAAAAACATCGTGTTGAGACGCAAATATTCGTGCACCATGCATCTTAAGCAGATCTCATGTGTGTTGGATGCTGTTCCTGCATTGCATGCGTTGGTGAGGTGGTAAACAAAGATTGCCAGAGTTCACCCATTTAGGCTTCTGCCACCTGCCTGCTGCTGCCCTACGCATACATGGCACTCTACTGCTGTCACTTCGCTGATGTTGTACCACGCGTGACATTTGGGGAACGTGAAGCCGACAGCAACAGAATGTCTCCAGTTGATCAATCAGTGCAAGGTCTCCATTTCCTGCATTTTACGCCTCTAATTTTGGGTGGGTGGAAGGAAAAGTGCAGATTTTTTGTTTTGTACCGGGGATTCCAGGCGGGAGGCCACCCAGTAACTGTTGTTCATTTTTGATGGCCTTAAGCGAGGATCATGTTGGAGGAAATGGACATCCCAAGCACTCATTGAGAGATGGAGCCTTTTGATTTCCCAAGCCTGGGGTCCAGGGCACTAGCAAACTGATCATTCCCTCATCTTCCTCCTCCGCCTCAAAGTCGCGCCAACCTCTTTCCAAGGCAGGGACGTCAGTAACATCGGTGTCTAGAATACCTCTCCTCCTCCCTCCTCCTTCCTCCTCCGCTGCCTCCGGCACAGCATCAACATAGCCCTGGCTTGCCATAGATGTTGCACCCTGAGAGCTGAAGCCCACCTTGCACTAGCCTGGACCCCGAACCCACTGCCTAATGATGACCGATGAAATTTGTGAAACTGTCGGGGCCATGTGAATTTGACGAGAGAAAGGCTCCGTGTCCGCATACTGTGTCGTCTCCTCCTCCAATCTGCTGGCGGGACCTGTTGTTTCAGAGTGTCCCAACGACTTCCAAGAAACTAAGTATCACCACAAGCTCATGCTGACAAGGGCATTGTCGCGAACTGACCATTTTGGTGGCCTTCTTTCTTCAAAACTGGCAAGGATGGTGCAGAGCTCTTTCACCTATCCTCCACACCCCGGTGGTTCAAATACAAACCCGAGGTCTGTACCAGCCTGCTAGTTCAGGCCATGTTGTCACTCGTACAGCGTAATGGCATTGCGCTGCTGCCACAATCGCTGAGCAGTGAGAGGGTGGAATTCCAGCATGTTGCCACTCCAACAATGGAACGTTTAACGGGGAGGCCGAGCTGACCTGCAACCAGCCAGCTGACGTAGCGGGGTGCAAAACGGGGGGAAAATTTGAACTCAGACCTCGAGCCTTCTTCAGCAGGCAGCCCCCAGCCCCCGGTACTTTTTTAAAAATTTCTGGACGAAAAGGGTTTCATGACATGGGGCCCAGGCAAGGGAGGGTGCCCCCAGCCTACCGATTTTAAGGGCCCAAAGCAATTTCGCCCGGTTTTTTCGCACACCCCCTTTGCCTGGCAAAAGGGTTTTCTTGTCCCCCAGCCGCCCCGGTCTTTTTGCTTAGACCGCCACAGCCCCTGACCTGGGGTGTGGACGGTCCCCCAAAGGCAGATTAATTTAAAACCCCGGCCCTGGTGTCCTGGGCACGTGATCCCCACCAGGGGACCTTGGGGAAAGAGCCCTGAAACCACCCTTTCTTTTTTTGAAGAGCGTGCGCCGACCCCTGAGACCACCGTCCCCCCCCAGAGACCCCAAACCCCAGCTCACCCAGTGACTGTCACAGAGATATAGGGGCCTTGGCCGTGCTTACAGTCCATGTGTGGGTTTGGTGAGATGGATTTTTTCCGGACACAGAGGGCAGAAAAACCGGCCTTAAAATTTTTAAGATGCCCCCCCACGGGGCCCGGGCCGGGAAGGGCCCGGTTTTTTCTGGCAAAGAAATGCCTGCTGGGGCATCGGTTTTGGGGGGCAGGGAGGGAAAAAGACGTGGGGGAAACCCCAAACCCTGTTCCACCAGAGGGAAAGGCAAAAAAAATTTCCAAGGCCAAAAGCCTGGCAATCCCCGACATTCAGGCTTTTGGTTTTGGGGGAGGGTTTTGGGGTTTAAAAAGTGTTTCTTCTTTTCCCCAAAACCTGGAAAACAGAAGCGGCTGCTAGACGGGCCGCTTTAGGGCGTGCGGGTCGTCAAACTGGCGGAAGGAAAAAGGGGGGGGTGGGGGGGGGGGGGGGGGATGGGCCCTCTGGTGGTGCTGGGGTTTAACTCGGGCGAGGGTTGGGGGCTAAAAGCGGAGGTTTGGATCCCTGATAAATGACTCTGAGAGACATGGGCACTGAGGGACGTTTGGTGGGGGCGGAGGAGGAGGGGGCCGAGCCCAAGGGTGTGACAGTGGTTGGACCCCGGGAGCCCGGTCGGGCCTTTTTTGGCCAAGTGTTCCCTCCATTTCAACTCATGCTTTCCCCGCTGCATGGACTAACATTTTTGTGGGGTTTAAACCACTTTAAGGTTCTTGCCTCTACTATGCTTTTTAAGGGAAAAAGGCGGCTTTATGACATCGCGGGGTGAATCAAGGTTTTCTCAAAGAAGGCCCGGGTTTTAAAAGGTTTCTGGACCTTTTTGAGGGGCGAAAAAGGAGGAGCGGGGTTTCCCTGACCGTGGCTGGGGGAATCATATCAGGGGGAAACTTCTGCGACCCCCTCTCCCTTTTTAGCGGAACCCGTACAAACACTCCCCATCGCCTTCCTCCCGTCCATAAAGAAGCGCCCCAAAGAAAATTTCTGCTAAAAAACCCAAATTTTGGTCCCGAAATTTGTCGTCACCCTCATCACCCAAAAAAGGGTGACTTCGCGCCTGACATTTCCATCCAGGAGCTGGGGGCTACAAGCAAGAGGACTGCAAGCGTTGCCAAACCCCCCCGGGATTTTTTGCCGTTTGACCGGTTTCCCTTCTCCCCCCCTGAGGGCATCAGAAACGGGGCGTAAAGACCCAGAAAAAACATCCTCTTTGGCCCTTGAACTATTAACATGCCCCCTGACCCCAACCGCATTTTGTCATCAAAAAGGTCTTCAGAAAATGGATTATCCCCAGTGGGGGCCAAAGAAATTGACATTTTTGGGGTTTCTTCATGTTTGGGCGGGTTCTGGTGATGCTGAAGGAAAGACATTTTGGGCCGTGACTTTGGGGGGATTAGGGGTAAGACCCGCTGGATGCAGTTTTCATTAAACCCCTGAAGGACAGATTGGCACGCTGTTTGTTACTGAATTCACAGGGGCCCCGACCCAGCGGTGACAGGCCTGACGGTCCGCAACTGATGATCCGTGGCAAGGGGTGGGTTTTCGCCAGCGCGGAAGGAGCACCATCCCCTCGAAACCCCTACTCCATTCCCCCACCCCCCTCTTTTCTCGCTTTCCACCTTAAATTTTGCTCCCCCGTTCAGAAATATACAAATTTTAGAAGGTATGGAAAAAGTTTTGGAAAAAATCTCTTATTAAAGACGGCAAATCAAACTATTTTCCAAAACCATCAAATCAAAACAAAATAGCTGGATTTTAAAAATAAAATGCAAAGTAGAAACATCCCAAATCAACCAAAAACTGGCCCGGGGGAAAGTAAAAAAAAACTAAACTTTAATGTATTCGGATAATAAAAGGTATTTTTTGGGGACCTAACAATTTTACCTGGGGGTAAATACAAAAAATTGCGGAAACAAATTTTTAAATGCAAAGGGGGCTCTATTTTAACCAATATTGGGCTGGGCCAAAAATTTCAAAAAAAAACTTTTCTTAATGTATTGGATAATTTAAAAAGGGAATTTTTTCACCTACAATTCACCTGTGGGGACAACAAAAATTTTCTGTATTCAAATTTAACTGCAAAGTAGGCTATCAACAAAGGGGCCCGGGGTGCGCCCAAAATGAAAAATCACGTAAACTGAAATTAAATTTGGGATAAAAAAGGTATTTTTTGGGGACCTATTAAATTTAAACCCGGGGGTGACTAAAAAAAAAGGGATTATTCACATTTAAGTGCAAAGGGGCCTTTAAAGAAGAAAAATGTAGTGCACCAAAGTCAAAAAAAAACTTTAAACTGTAATGAATTTGGGTAATAAAAAAGGGATTTTTGGCACCTATCAATTCCCCCTTTGGTTTAAATACACAAATTTCTGGATTCAAAAATTTAAAAATGCAAGGGGGCCAAACAACAAAACTGGGCCCGCGCCAAAGTCAAAAAACACTACCCGAAATGTATTTGGATAATAAAAAAAGGGATTTTTTGGCACCAACAATTCACCGTTTTGACTAAAAAAAATTCAGTATTCACATTTAAAAATGCAAGGGCCTCAAAGAACAAAGCTGTAGTGCACCCAAATTTAAAAAAAAACGTAAAAAGTAATGTATTCGGGGAAAAAAAAAGGGTTTTTTTTTGGGGACCTAAAAATTCACCTGGGGACTAAAAAAATTTTTGAAATTTAAATTTTAAATGCAAGGTGCCCCCCAATGAACAAAGTTTTAATTTCCCAAAATCAAAAAACACTTCAGTAATGTATTCGGATTAAAAAAAGGTATTTTTGGCACCAACAATTCACCGTGGTGACTACAAAATTTCAGATTCACATTTAAATGCAAGGTGCCCAATGAACAAAACGTAAAATGCACCAAAATAAAAAAAAAATGTACTGTAAAATTTTTCCCGGGTAAAAAAGGAAATTTTTTGGGACCAAACAATTACCTGTTGGACTAAAAAAATTTCAGTATTCACATTTAATTTCCCGGGGCCTCAAGAACCAAAACTGTAGTTCAAACCCAAAATCAAAAAACCCCTTTTTCTGTAAAGGGATTCGGTAATTTGAGATTTTTGGCACCCAAACAATTCACCTGTGGTGACTACAAAAATTTCAAAAATTCACATTTTAAATGCAAGGGGCCCAATGAAAAAAGCTGTAGTTCACCAAAGAAAAAAAACACCCCTATCGGGGGTGAAAATTTGGGTTTTTAAATGGGATTTTTTGGGACCTATCAATTCACCTGTGGTGACAAAAAAAAAAGCAAAATATTTACAATTTTAAAATCAAAAGGTTTCCCCCAATGAAAAAAAGCGTGTCACCAAAAAAAAAAAAACACGTATCTGTAAAGTAATTTGGATAATAAAAAGTATTTTTGGCAAAACCCATCAATTCAAAACCCGTTTGGGGACTAAAAAATTGCAGTATTTACAAAATTTTAAATGGGAAGGGGCCTCCAAAGGGAAAAAAGCGTAAATTTCCCCAAAAATCAAAAAAAACCCTACTGTAAAGTATTCCGGGTAATAAAAGGGAAATTTTTTCACCCCAACAAATTTACCTTGGTGACCCAAAAAAAATTTCCGTATTCACCTTTTAGTGCAAGGTGCCTCAATAACAAAGCTGTAGTGGCCAAAGCCAAAAAAAACCGGGATCCCCGAAATTTATTCGGAATTACAAGGTATTTTTGGCACCTATCAACCCGTGCTGAATTTCTGGAAATTTTAATTTAAGTTTCAAAAGTGGAAAGGGGAAAATTGAAAAAAGAACACCTAACCGAAATGTAAACTGATAATAAAAATTTAGTTTTGCAGCTAAAAAAAAGAAACCTTCAGTTACCAAAATGATGTTTATCCAATATAATTTTAGGGTGCCCAATATCCAGGGAAAAATTTTTAATAAAAACTTTAAAAAAATAAACTATTGGGAAGGGCTACACTAAGTTTGGTGAAAACTTTTTTTCCCTAAAAAAATTTTTTATAAGCTTTTCCCATTCTTTTAATAAAAAGAAATTTTTGCACCTTTTAATTTACCTTGGTGCCCATAAAATTGCTTGGGGTTTAAATTTAAGTGCAAGGTGGATTATCAAAAAAAAGTGGAAAGGGCGAAAAAAGAAAATGAAACCCTAACTGAAAAAAAAAACCTTTATAATCCCAAAAAGGGGTTTTGCATCCCAACAAAGAGCCTGGGGTTACTAGAAAAGATGGGGTAACCTATAAGTTCCCGGCTGCCCCAAAAAAAAGGAAATATTTTAATAGAAAAAATGTTAATTAAAAAAAACTATTGCAATGCTACACTAAAGGTTTTTGGTGAACTTTATCCAGTATTCTTTAAGAGCTTGTCTGTTTTCCCGCGGGCCCCCCCCCTCCGCTTTCCCCCCCCCCTGACTTTTCAGCAGTTAAAAAAGCTCCTTTAAAAAAATTTTCTACCTAACTAATAAAATCTTCCAAAACCAATCAAAATAAATTTAAGGATCACAGCTAATAGTAGAGGTTCTCTTTAAGAAATATAAAATTTCGCTGACCGTTTGGGGCACAAGCAGAGCGCCAAAAGTCCTTTCTGCTCGGGCGCGAGAGACACTGAGGCTGAACAGGAAACGCTGGTTTTTAAATTTAAAAAAAGAGGGCATGTAATTTTTTTCCCGCCAATCCCCAACCATACCATCCCTCTTTAAAGTCGCACACACATCCTCAAACCCCGCTCTATTTTGGAAACGGGTTTGCTTTTCCGCGAAAATTTAAAAGGAAAACGCCGAAAAAGGCGCAAACCTAATAGATAAGCACAGATTTTAACCCCAAAATTTTCTGCAAGGAAACTAAAAAATCTGATCCCACATAAAAAAATGGCCGATTTCAAATTTGTCGATAATAATGCTCAACAAATAGTTGTGAAGTAACTGCAGAAGGGAAAAAATAATAATGCCCCGCCAGAGGCTAAGGACTTGAGCGACATGAAAAGAATCTCGCCGTGCGGAACCCCAAAAGTTTTCTCCCGATTTGGGAAATGAAAAACGCCCTCCCTGTATGTCGGCGCCCGAGGTGCGCCCCATACAATTTTGGAAAAAAAGTCCCCCCGCCCTCGCCATTTTGTGAGGCCCTATGCGGGACAAAACCCCAGGGGGACCCCCGCCTAAAATTCGCCGCCCCGAGTAGGGGCCCCTCCCTACATGGATGGGAAAGTCCACCGGCCTCCCATGTCAGGCCTTTTGGGGCAATGCGGGACGCGCCTAACATGTAAATTTCCCATTTGAGACAGGGTGGAAATGAGCGAAAAAAATTTTTAAAAAAGGTTTTTGTGAAAAGGGAAAAAGAGTTTTAATTCAAATGAATGAAAGAATAAAGAAAAAATCAAAAACTGTCTAAAAGTGGGTTAAATGTAGGAAAAAGTGGGTCATTAAAAAACAAGGTGAAAATATAAAAGATAGCCAAGAAAACAATCTCACTCCGTGAGGCCCTGGATTTTGATTCAAAAAAAAACGTTTTTAATTTGGGGTTTTAAAACTTTTCTGCAAAAGACTTTTTAAAAACCCTTTTAAAAAAATTTCATAAAAAAAAATCACTAAAAGAAAAATCAAGAAAAAGGGGCCCCCATCAGAAATTTGGGGTATTGAAAATTGCCGGGAAATACAGTAATTCAAATTCTGTAACCACTTCTCATTGGTCGGCATAAACCAGCCAATCAGAATAGGAGCGACAGTGACCCATTATAACCTATGGAGTAGTATTGACCAATCAAATGCATAGGCGGGACAGTTCAAAATACAGTAAAAAGGCAGAAAAGAGCTGTTTGGGTTGAACCAGGGTGCAGATTGAATCCAGCAATCATATGCAGTGCGTCTATTTTGAGTGGAGCAAGAAGGGCGCGATAGAAGGGTGCCCTAAAAGTTGGGAAATATTCTAGTACTGTGATTGGTTGGGGGGAAGAGGGGCTCGTCCTGCTTAGCCAATCAGCGGGTGAGCTACTTATCTCATAGAGTTCTATGGGGAAAAGAAATGCAGAGCGAGCTCTGTTTGTGATTGGCTAATTTAAAAGAGGCGCGGTAATTTGGGCCAATGGGAGAGTGAGCGACGCTCTTATGGGTTTTCTAATGCAATCTATAATAAAACTGTACATGGCCGAAATCAAATGATGAGACTCACGAAGTTGGACCGATGTGTATATAAAATGAACAATAATATGGGGGTAACGAAAATAAACAAATAAATATGAATTCAATGAGTTCATTTTTGTTTCATTATTTTCGTTAGCCAATGATCAATAATATGGGTGTAACGAAAATAAAGAAATAAAAATGAATTCATTGAATTCATATTTATCTGTTTGTTTTCGTTAACCCCATATTATTGTTCATTTTATATACACATCGGTCAAACTTCGTGAGTCTTATCCTAAAGGGGGCCCTGATTCTGCCTAACCCTAAAGAGGGCCCTGTCTCTACCTAAACATAAAGAGGGCCCTGACTCTACTTAAACATAAAGAGGGCCCTGACTCTACCTAAACATACAGAGGGCCCTGACTCTACTTAAACATGAAGAGGGCCCTGGCTACCTACAAACTAAACGGTGCCCTGACTGCCTACAAGCAAAAGAGGGCCCTGCCTACAAACAAACTAGCTAAACTGGGCCCTAACTACCTACAAACTAAAGGGGACTCTACCTGCACACTAGCTAAAGGAGGCCCCGACTTCCTGCACACTAGCTAAAGGAGGCTCCTAACTACCTGTATACTACCTAAAGGGGCCTGCTTATCTACCTGGGGGCTATTTACCTACCCACCCGTGGCTAGGTACCCACCAACCTACCTGGGGCCTACCTTGCAACTTATCCAGCTGGGGTCTACCTACCTAAATAGGGCCTGTCTAATTACCTGGGGCCCTGTCCATTTGCCAACCTACCTAGGGTCTTGTCTACCTATCTGGTAATATAATTGAGAGGGGAGCAGCCCATAGTTGTAGCATTATCTCCAGGGGTCAGTTCTCTCCCCACCCTCCAACCCCTTAGGATACTAGGCCTCTAAGTTATGGCTTGTACCCGCTCTCCCACCCCTGGGAGGTTTGTACAGAGATGGGAATAGATAAAGAGATGCTGGAAAAGTGAGGATTCTAAGATATTTGTGTGTAAATTCTGCAGGGATGAGTGGTGGCTGGGACAAGTCATCATGATGGTGTGGAACGGGGGCAGAAGAGAAGGGATAAAGAACGACTCAAGAGAAGAGAACGACTCATCAGATAGGACGTCTCCGGTGAGTCCCTGATTTCAGGAGTTATTTTACTACTTTATTGAATCAGTGCTGTATTCACTGTATTGTGATGTGACCCCAGCTGGTGTCAGATCACTATGTGGTCTCCATATGGTGGTGTTAAATCGGCGTTAGTATAGTGGCAGTGTACATGTGTACCTGATTGTAAAAGAGGGAACACCTGACCCTGTGATAGAGTTACACTTTACTTTTTTTTGCTGGCGATTATTTTAAAAGGTGGTGAGGTGCGTGACCAAGCGAAACATGGAGTGAGATATTGTATGTGGGTGGAGGGGGGATATGGATGGAGCTACTTAGCCCTGTGTCTATGATATGCTAGATTTGACAGATATGTGAGACAGACAGATATGTGACTCACTTGGTATAGTACTATACAATATAGTTCTTTTTTGCATACTGTATAATGTGGTAAAATGGGCGCATTTATATCCTAGAGGCTGTGTTTTTTTGCTGGGGGCGGGGCGATCGGGTTGCTGGGGGGCGGGGCGATCGGGTTCCTGGGGGCAGCGTTTACAGGGGGGGGAGGGGGCCAGGTGCTTCAGAAGAGCTTACAGAATTTTAATTACTGTATTTCCCGGCAATTTTCAATATCCCAATTCCTGATGTTGCGCCGGTCTCGGCGACAAACACGTTGTTAGTGATTTGATTGATGTATGTTTATAGAAGGTCTGAGCTCTTTCAGAGAATATTTTACACCTAATAAAAACGATTTTTTTAATCATACTCCACGCCGCACGGCGCTGAGAGACAAGATTTCATTGCCCCGATCTCTCCATAGACTACAATGGAACAAAGTAGCTCGCACTCTGATTGGCCGGGATAGCCAAGCCCCCGCTAGCTCAACCAATCAGCTCTTTTCTGCCTTTTTATTGTATTTTGAACTGTCCCGCTTTTGCATTTGATTGGTCAATACTACTCCATAGGTTATAATGGTTTACTGTCGCTCCTATTCTGATTGGCTGGTTTATGCCGACCAATGAAAAGCGCTTACAGAATTTGAATTACTGTATTTCCCGGCAATTTTCTATATCGCTATTCCTGATGTTGCGCCGGTGACGGCGACAAACGCGATGTTATTGATTTTAATTATGTATGTTTATAGAAGGTTAGAGCTCTTTTACAGAGAATGTTTTACACTTTATAAAAACGATTTATTTCCTAATACTCCATGCCGCACGGAGCTGAGATTTCAGTGCCTCCATCTTTCCATAGACTACAATGGGACAAAGTAGCTCGCGCTCTGATTGGCCGGGATTGCCAAGCCCCCGCTAGTTCAACCAATCAGCTCTTTTCTGCCTTTTTTACTGTATTTTGAACTGTCCCGCCTTTGCATTTGATTGGTCAATGCACCTCCATAGGTTATAATGGGTCACTGTCGCTCCTATTCTGATTGGCCGGGATTGCCAAGACCCCGCTAGTTCAACCAATCAGCTCTTTTCTGCCTTTTTTTACTGTATTTTGAACTGTCCCACCTTTGCATTTGATTGGTCAATACTCCTCCATAGGTTATAATGGTTCACTGTCGCTCCTATTCTGATTGGCTGGTTTATGACGACCAATGAGAAGCGCTTACAGAATTAGAATTACTGTATTTCCCGGCAATTTTCAATATCGCAATTCCTGATGTTGCGCCGTAAATGATTTTTTGAAAGTGATTTTATTTATGTATGTTTTTAGAAGGTTAAAGCTCTTTTTCAGATAATGTTTTTCACCTAATAAAAACGATTTTTTCGAATCATACTCCATGCCGCACGGCGCTGAGAGCTGAGTTTTATTTCTTTTGCGATCTTATACATTTTGCCCCATTCCATTACGTTCTCGCTTCACTTCGCTTCCTCTGGATCATTTAGACCAGCTTCAACGAGGTCTGCCTGTCGGATCTGTCGAGCGCTGCAATGCGCCGCACTTTGCCGAGCCGCGATAATACATGCCTCGGAGGATTCGAAAGTGCATTGCACGCCCCTTTATGTTAGGCGGATCCGAAAGTGGCGAAGGTTGCGCCTAACACCGCATCACTGCGTCCGACAGTGTTTTCGAGCCGGTAAGGCGCAGTTTTCACCAGAAAACAGCCGCAACTCCCGATCATACATGTCGCCCTTAGTTGGGAAGAGCCCAGTGGTCAAAATTTAATGGGGTGTTTGAAAGACACTCCACCTACTTTGTTTAAAGACAGTGCATTCTGGGTCAGTTTAAAAGCTCCCAATAACCTTACGATACAGACTTTAGGGGTCTTGCAAGCTGACATCGAAGTCTGGGAACAGCTTATGAAAGGAAAAGGCATGTTGGTGATACAGAATACTAGGGGCTCACAAGTTCAGTGATTATAGGTATGAATGTGCTACAAGCACATGACAGACTGATGGCTCAAAAGTTGGGGCCAAAGTGCTGGAAAATTAATTCATTTGGATACCCTATAAAGAAAAATGTATAGTCCTTAAGGTGACACATACCACATACTGTAAATAGTGTCTAAAAAGCGAAAGTTCCTGAACTTGAAATAATAATAATACTAATAATAATAATAATAGTTTAGTTATTGTAAAGGAGAACTGGTTCAACTAAATAACCGGAGGGTGGCCAAGACAGATTAAGCGTTGCAACTCCCTTGAGTTTCAGCGCTTAATCGGTCCCGACCACCTTCCGTTTATTTAGTTAAACCGGTTCTGCTTTACAATAATTACTCTATCCTGGAATCACATCAACACGAAACAGGTCTGGCCATTGGAACCAGCAGCAGCGACTAACATCTTAGTACATTTAATGTACTCACCTGTGGATATCTATAGATTCCTGTAAGCTTTGCCATAATTTTAGTTGAAGAGGATACTAACTGTCCGATGATTCCAATCAGGGTTTCTTCTTTTTTACACTGATAGTTTGGAATTGCTTTTTGGTCACCCGTTAGTAATTTTATAGTGCTTTCTAATGCTCTGTTTTCATAAGCACAGGCATCAAAAATCTGTAATCCCATTGTAATATTAGGAAGAAGTACATGACTTTCATTTATTTCCTGAATGGCAAAGAGAATTGCTAGATAATGTCTATAGTAACGAAGAGTTATTCTAAAAATAAAATAACATTTTACATTAGAAGTGGAGAAAAGGAACACAAACCACATTTAGTACTCCTGTAGAAACTGACTAGGAAAATGATTTCATGCTTTAAAATGTATTTCAAATTTCATCAATTAGTATTTTTTTCTGGCAATTTTACTACATAAATAACTAAAACATAGTGCACATAATTAGGCAGGTGCAATTTAGAGCTCTTGATGCAGCAAAGACTAAATTTATGTTAACGTTATATGGCATAGAAGATGTCACCAATGTTTTAACATAGAGTATATACAGTATGTGAGTGTGTGTGTGTGTGATATAAAAAAAACTACTGCTATCTGTGCCCTTCTTCTGCCTGGTGCTTTTGGATGAAATACAATTGTGTTCATTCCTTAAGACAATAAAATTACAATACCTAAGGAACTCCTCCTAATGCATGATATTTCATCACTTTTAATCCCTTTCTGCCACAGCCAGTTTTGACTGGGCCCCATTTTTTAAATCGGACATGTGTCACTTTATAACTTTGATACTTTTACCTATCCATGTGATTCAGAAATTGTTTTCTCATGACACATTGTATTTTGTTAGTAATAAATTGTGGTCCATACAATCCTTGTTTCTTTGCGAAAAATATCAAAGAATCATGAAAATTTGGAAGAATTTTCCCTTTTCAAAAATTTCTGTGTGTAAGACAGATAGTTATTCCAGCATAAATAGAATCTACGATATATCTACTGTAGGTTGGCATAATGTTAGGGGGCTTAATAATAATAATAATAATAATAATCTTTATTTATATAGCGCCAACATATTCCACAGCACTTTACAAATTTGAGGGTATACGTACAGACATTACACATTAAAAGTACTTTACAGATGAACACAAGGTGTGAGGGCCCTGCTCATGAGAGCTTACAATCTATTAGGTGTATGGCAAAAACAAACGGTGAGGAATGCCAAGTTTATAATGCCCAGCCATGTTTCATAATAGGGGTGGTTTACATGAAAAATGGATGAACCTGCCACCCAGAAGTACATGTATATACAGATAAGTGCCTGTGAGTGCCCTAGTGAAGGGAGTAGACAGATGTGTGTGATAGCAGTTAGGGATCTTGGTAGGTAAAACTGAGAAGATGTTTCTCAGGGCCCTCTTAAACTTGAGGGTTCTGAATGTGCCTGATCGCTCTCAGTAGCATATTCCAGAGAACTGGTGCCGCACGTGTGAAATCTTGGAGGCGGGCATGGAAGGTTTGGATGATTGATGAGTGTAAACCTGAAAAATGAGCAGCAGAGCGGAGAGAGCAGTTTCGGTGGTAGACAGAGGATGAGGGGGGTGATGTAGGGAGTTGCAAGCGTTATGGAGAGCTTTATGGGTGAGAGTGATGAGTTTATACTGTATCCTGGGCAACCAGTGCAGTGACTGACACAGGGTAGAGGCATTAGTATAGCGGCTGGAAAGAAAGATGAGCCTGCCTGCTGCATTCAGGACAGATTGAAGAGGGGAGACTTTGCACAGAGGGAGACCAATTAGCAAGGAGTTACAGTAGTCAAGACGAGAAAGAATAAGGGCCACAATGAGTTTGGGTTGTTTCCACAGTGAGAAACAAACAAATTCTGTTCTTGAGGTGAAAGTGACAGGAGCGGGCCAGGGATTGGATATAGGGGGTGAAGGACAGATCAGAATCTAGTATAACCCCCTGACAGCGGGCCTGCTGCCTAGGATTAATGGTGGTACCACATACTGAAACAGAAATAGCAAGGGGGGGGTAGGTTACTATATGGCGGAAAGACAAGAAGTTCAGTTTTAGTGAGGGTTAGTTTCGATGGGAAGGGGGACATTAGGGCAAAGACAGCAGACAGACAGTTCACTGGTGTTTTGTAGCAGGGCAGGAGTGATGAAATTGGGAAGAGGTTTTAAAATTGACTGTCATCACATAAAAGATGGTTTCTGGAAGCCAAATCTGCTGATGGTTTTGTCCAATCGGGGCTGTGTACAATGAAAGAGGAGAGGACCTTGAACTGATCCCTGAGGAACTCCAACATCAAGAGGTAGAGAAGAGGAGTTAGATCCGAAAAAAGAGACACTGAAGGAGCGATCAGACAGGTAAGATGAGAACCAAGAGAGAGTGATTTTCTGGAGGTCAATGGCACTCAGCATGCTGAGGAGAAGGTGGTGATCAACAGTGTCAAACGCTGCAGAGAGATCCAGGAGAAGCAGCAACGAGTAGTTACCCTGAGATTTTGCTGTTAGGAGGTCATTTGAGACTTTAACTAAAGCAGCTTCCGTTCGGAAACCGGATTGTAGCATATTGAGAAGAGAGTTAGTAGAGAGATAGCGGATTAGGCGAGAGTAGACCAAGCATTCCAGGAGTTTAGAGATGAAGGGCAGATTAGAGACTGGTCAATAATTAGCAGCGCAGGACGGGTCCAGAGTGGGCTTTTTTAGTAAAGGGTTATGATGGCATGTTTAAAGGAGTATGGAAAGATCCCAGTGGAGAGAGAGAGGTTACAGATTGTAGTAAGATGATAGAGGAAACATGGAGAAATGGACTGGACAAGGTGGGAGGGAATGGGGTCACTAGAGCAGGTGGTGGGGCGCGCAGACAAGAGAAGCCTGGACACTTCTTCCTCTGTCGCTTGGTCAAGAGCTGAGAGTAGACTAGAGGATGTGCGGGAGGGGATGGGTATTACTTGGGGACTGAGATATATTTTGCAGGATATTTTAAATTTTCTCTTTGAAGTGAGTCTCCAGGTCTTCAGCACAGAGTTTAGTAACTGGGGCCTGAGCTTTAGGCCTTAGGAGGGAGTGGAAGGTATTAAAAAGGGGTTTTGGGTTGTTGTGTAAGGCTGAGATGAGGGAGGTGAAATATTTTTGTTCGGCGCGATGAAGGGCAGTGTGATAAGTCCTGAGCATGAATTTGTAGTGGAAAAAGTCTGCAGGTAGCTTTGACTTTCTCCACAGATGATCAGCACACCTGGAGCCTCGCTGCAGGAAGCGAGTCTGAGGCGTGTGCCAAGGCTGCCAGTGTCTGACTCTGGTAGTGCGGTGTGTGAGTGGTGCTAATATGTCCAGGGTGGTTGTGAGAGTTTCATTGTAATGTTTGACAGCCAGATCATGACAGGAGAGGGAGGAGATTGGGGGCAGTGAGGACTTTATGTTGTCTGTGAGTTCCTGAGTATTAATGTAGTGTATATTTCGGAATGTATGATGGGCAGGTTTGTACAGAGAAGGCTGAGAGTTAGTGATAACGAAGGAGATAAGGTTGTGGTCAGAGAGAGCATAAGGAGAATTAGTGAAGTTAGAAATTGAGGAAAGATGTCAGAAGACCAGATCAAGAGATTCCCATCCTTGTGGGTGGAAGAGTCAGTAAACTGCGAGAGGCCAAGAGAAGAGATTAGTGAAAGGAATTGAGAGGTAGAAGGAGACATGGGGTCATCAATGGGGATGTTGAAATCACCCTTAGAAATTTAGTATTCATTTTTCAAACATATTTTTTTTTAGGGACCAGTCAAGTTCTGATGTGGCTTTGAGGGGCCTGTATGTTACCCCCATAAATTACTCCATTTAAGAAATAACACCCCTGAAAGTATTCAACAAAAGCATTTAGTATCTTTATTAAACCATTAGTTGTTTCACAGATATGAAATCAAAGTTAAGTTGAAATTTCACTTTTTTTACAGATTTTAATTTTTATACATTAGTAACTGGAACACGACAGATGATAACAGGGAAACGCAACTCAACATTGATTTCCCCAATTCTGCCTTTTTTACCCCATATGTGACCCTAATGTGCTATTTGACTCAACCACAAGCCTTATAGTAGAAGGAGCTCTACCAGACTTTAAGGTGCAAAAAACTTAATAAACACCCCTAAAAAGACCCCATATTGGAAACTACATCCCTTAAGGAAAATATCCAGCGGTGTATTGAGTATATCGACCCCAGAGGTCTTTCACAATTTTTTTTCATGTTAGGCTTTGTTGGAAAAATATAAAATTTTTCCTTTTCAATCTGTAATTTTAGCTAAAAATATTTCATTTCTACAAGGAATCCTGAAAAAAGCACCCCAGTGTATTGTGCATTTTGGGCACATAGGTTTTCCATAGTCTTTCTTAGCACTAGGTCATGAAAATGGGGGTGGGGACACCGTTCTGCCATTGTTTTTTGGGCTTCATTTTTACAGCATTTGCTGTGCGGTATAAATGACAAGATAAATTTACTATGTGGGTCTACTGACAATTGCAATGATATAAATTTTATATAATAGAAATACATTTGTAAAAAAATATGCGATACCAAATATGTGTACTTTATTTGATTTTGATATGTTTTCGGGCAAGTGGCATCTGGAAAGGGGAAAAGAGCGGTGTACATATTTTTATTTTATTTTTTGTTTTACCTTTTCTTCTTTTTTTTTCTTTTTTTTTTTTACTTTTCAGCATATGGGTACTTGTATCACTGATCCTCACATGAAGAGCAGTACTCTCCATGGCAACTGTCAATCACTATGCCCGGCCATGCCCCCAGGCACAGGCAGCCCGGAAGCCTTCGATAGGCTTCTGTGCTCTCAAGGAAGCCATCGGAGCACATGATCATGCCGCTGGGGCTCTGGTATAGACAGAGGGAACTCCCTATCTCTGTCTTTCCCTTAGCTGTTGCGCTCGCGATTGTGGTAGCTTTCGGGTTAATACAGCTGGTTCTATGCCGCGATCGTGCAGGCCCTGCTTGAAAGCCTGCGCGATGTCCAGAACGTCCTATTGCAGTAAGTCACTTCCCGCTCGGACGTACAGGTACATCCAATGTTGGAAAGGAGTTAACCTCTGACAGCTGTTCATAATATGTCTCTTCGTTTTTTTTCCTCTCTGCCTTCCAAAAGTCATAACGTTTTTTATTTTTCCATATACATAGGCATATGAGGGCTTTCATTTTCCAGTACAAGATGAACTTTTTAATGGTTTCATTGACCATACCATAGAATATACTGGAAAAATAAAAAAAAAATGTATGGGAGGTGAAATGTGAATAAAAACGTATTCTGCAGGTTGATACAATTCCATCAATACCAAATATGTGGGGTTTTCTTTAATTTTGAATTCATTTTTATCATTTAAAACTTATTTTTATGTCCCTCTAGGGTACTTGACCATTAGGGGATGTATTCATCAGTTTACCCTTCTGCATTGTATGAACAATGCATTGTTTATACAATGCAAAAAGATATATAAAGATGGTGGTTTTATCACTTCCTGTGTATGGCAGGAAGTAATAGAAAAGAATACATGGTGATTGTGGAAGCGCCAAATGTGATCACTATAGTGTTATCCTAAAAGTTTGTGTATATAGTCATAATCTTGATCTTCTTAACTAGAAATTCAAAAACTGTAAAATGTGAACACAAAAAGCCATACCCACACAGTCATCATACCAACTCCCAAGCACAAATTGCAAAATCAACAATGCTGATGTTGTTCTTAATCGGCATCTTTCCTATAGAAGTGATCCCTACTTTGAGATTCTATATAAATATGAAAGACAAAAAGAGAAGGTGGCACTCTTTGTGTGAGTACGTCCAAGTAAATAAAACGAATAAAATGAAGAGGTGCTCACTTGGTAGCGTTAATTTAGAGGCACAGCACTCAATAATCGCATGGGTAGCTCTATCCAAGCTTCTGAAACAGCTGCCTCGTAGTCCTTTTCTCCAGAGCCAAAAAACGGCGACAGGCAGGCAATATACAGTTACCGAAAAGAAAAAATTGATGGATCGGTGAGTGACAAGCACGCCGACCAACCAGTTATCAGAACCACTGATAATTCATTCCTAGAAATGAGCGCCCGGTCCATCGATTTTTTTTCTTTTCGGTAACTACTTTGAGATTCTGTAATAGAATGCAGCTTATCCAGATCCCAAAGGACCCTCTATCCAAAATTCAACTAAAGAACCTGCCATTTCCAAAGTCAGATACCAGTACGTAGACAAAAAGGGGCTCATAATTTCTCAAATATCCTGAGGACACTAAAATCTGCAAATAAAAGGTCATGTTTTAGCTTCTTTTACCCTTATTACTTCCACCCTATCCATATTTAAATAATGCTTAACCATCTGAATAATGTCAGACATGGTTGGGGTTGTATCTTGCAGCCAATTGTTGCATATGCCCCATTTTGCTTCCAACAGGATTATATGTATTATTGCTGTGTTGTGCTTGAGTTGTGGCAGGTCATGAAATAATAATTGTGTATGGTCAATTTCTAACTAAAATCCAAATTTATCATTGATCATGTACACCAGTTATTTCCAGAAATCCTGAGTAAATTAATACGGCCATATGCTGTAACTAAAGTTAGTGAGGGTCTGGGAACACTAAGGGCATGCTGCCAATCTATCCAAATTGGATGGGTGGAGGGGAGTGGAATCGAAATATGACATGATGAGCCAACCTAAAGTAGGTGCCTCTAAACCTTTCATTAGTAACAGTCTTCCGCACTCTTAACCATCATTCAAAAACGTTTTGAGAAATTTCTTCTCCTGAGAATACAGTATTCCACTTGCAAAATAAGCTGCTATCTGAATTATTTCCCAAAGGATCACATAGTCCCAGATATAAAAGGAAAGTGGGGTGATGATATGCAGTTGGTCCTATGAAGGAATCAAACGGATTAGATTTTAGCAGGTTACTAAGTAACGGAGTCTAAGATTTCAAAAAACTGGAAAATTGATTGTATCTCAAAAAACAAGATGCTGGGATACCATGTTTAATGGGAAAAAAATTTGAAAAGGAGTAGAGCAAATTAGATTGCAGATTGATCAACTTAGAGACACCATTGCCTGCTAGAAGATATGTAGATGACTATTTAACCTCCCTTACCAGTGAAGCAAATATCTTCCTCTTTGGGGTCACCAAGAATTTTTACAAAATCACAGTGATAGCTGTTTAAAATTATGGATACAAAAATTGTCTGAGTACCAAACTACTTTATGATATTTTTGGCAAGGTTAAAAATTTGGTATGCAGTAAATTTGCAAGTGACCAGGGTGCCGCCAAATCAGATTCCAATTGAAAGTTGGAATAAAAATAGGTCCCCTTAACCCAATATGCCCCATGTTGTAGGAGACTGGTTAGATTAGATTTTTGAATGCCAGGGAAATTTAACCCCACCAAATGTACTGTATGCATAAGCTTCTTTAAGGTGTTAAGTGGACGTCTAATGTTCCAAATAAAATGGTGAATGCAGACTGGAATCTAACATTTAGATGTTTCACTAATGATGGGTTTGTAATTGATTCAATAACTTTCAAAAGCTCATCATTTTAATTAAATTAGAGTGGGCCAACATATGTAGGGGAAGGTGAGCCCATCTGGATAATTCAGTACAAATTTTGTTTATCAGTGGTGGATAATTTAAAGAATACATAGATTATTGGGTTTTGCCTATGTGGATGCCTAAATATTTTACTGAATGTCTTGGCTATGAGAATTGGAAGAGAAGTGATTTACCAAATCACGAATGAAAATAATGGAGGGTGACAACAGTTCTCTTTCTTATAAATGTTAACCGTGTTAATCAAAAATCTTCTTTAAGATCAATGCATTTTATTCATATCAAAACTTCTATAAAATTCCAACATAGAAAGTTCACTAGACTTCATGTCATCAACATAGTTTCAACTTGTATTCACCTAGCTCAGTTGATTTCAGCATGTGAATCAGCACCGCATCTCTGACAAGGAGAAACTCAAAGATAGGAAATATCCTTAATGGGGATATAGTTACCGGCAATTTGGCAGGTTACACCCAGTCTCTGAGTCCCGGAGGTCGACATCTGCCTGGCATCTCCTGCACAAGGTGAATCGAGACACTGTGAAGACTCCAGCAGCTACCTACAGCTTGTAGTCCGTCCAACACACGACGTTTTGGGGAAAGGACACGCCCCCTTTCTCAAGCGTAAGGAGGTACCTACGTGACGTTACTTTTATATTGTTCAAAGCTCACATAGCTAATTACATATATTAAAAACAACTTAACTAATAAGCCTACTTGTAACATTACAACACATATTTAACCTACTTTCGCAGCATTACGGCCTTTTTAGATACAAACTACTTTTCTATGGTGACAACTCTATTACATCTTAACTATAACTCTACTCAAGGCACGAAAAAGTGCTACTCTATTTAATATCTAGGCCCAATACTGCTAGACTCCCTCGGACTAAGACTAATGAAAAAGCTACTATATATTTTATTTTACAGAAATACGCTCCACTGACACTCTTCATTCAGACCCTTTGGAGATAGAGAATCCCATTTATGGATCCAAAAGACCTCTCGCTGTAACAAACAGGATTTGGTTTGTTCAGTATCGTTAATAAGATAGAAAAAATCTTTGCTGTGGCTCACCTCCTATTAGTGATGCACCTGTTCCTCCTCTCGTCTGTGTTTCCTGCTTTGCACGGATCTTTGTTGTCCACGACCTCAGGACTTGCAAACACTCATTGAAGGAAACCATAAAAAATTCCCATATCTCGATCCAGCTCAGGTACAAATAGACTTTCTTTATTCAATGATGGTAACAGAGGATAAAAGCATATCGCTAGCAAATTCTAACGCGTTTCAGGCTTTTAACAATCTTAGCCCTTGTTCACAGCCTAAGGGCTAAGATTGTTAAAAGCCCGAAACGCGTTAGCATTTGCTCGCGATATGCTTCTATCCTCTGTTACCATCATTGAATAAAGAAAGTCTATTTGTACCTGAGCTGGATCGAGATATGGGAATTTTTTTATGGTTTCCTTCAACGAGTGTTTGTTCAGTATCATTGCCCTCCACTTGTTCTAGTATACACCATCGCAGATCTGAGACATGGTGTCCATTTTCAAAGAAATGCCTCGCAACTGTAGATTCTTGGAATTTCTTTCCTTTTTCATCCTTATGTTGCTTATCCCCAACTGGGAGATCCATTCGATCCATTTTAGATTTAATTCTCACTTTGACTGCTCTTGAAGCTTGCCCTACATAAGATTTCCACATGGGCATTTTAGTAAATAGATCACACCGATCGTAAGACATGTGAAGAAACCTCGGATCCACATGGGATATCCCAGTGTGGGATGCACAACACTAGCACCCCTTATGATCCATTGCAATTTTGGCATGACAGACAAGGGAACGTACCCCTTCTCTGTGTATCCAAAAAGCTCTGTTTTGATACCCCCTTTCTAAGATCAGAATGCACAATGTGGTTACCCACAGTTTTTTCTTTTTGATAAACGAATTTAGGACGATCTCGAAAGAGATGTCCAAACTTGGAATCTCCTTGCAGGATATGCCAGTATTTACAAATGGTTTTCTTGACTAGCCCCGCATGGCAGTCAAAGACTGACATATAGCTAAGTCTCTGATCCTTTACATGTTTTTTAGATGTTCTAAGCTCACTCTACGCGAAAGATGACCCACTTATTCACCTATCCTAGATACTACCTTTTTCAAATATCCCATTTCCGTAAACTTATCAATCAATTTATCCTTATTTTTATGATACTCTGAATCTGAAGAACAGATATGTCTCACCCTGATGAACTGACCTTTTGGGATAGCCTCCAGGACATTAGGGGCATGTTGGCTATTTCTATGTAGAAAATTATTGCTTTCAGTTTCTTTAACATATAATGTTGTATGTAGATGGCCATTAAATAACACTATGCTCACATCCAAGAAATTCACCATAGCACTTTTCTTTGTCATAGAGAACTCTATCAACGAGTGTATAGAGGTAACATATAACAAAAATGAATCCAATTCCTGTTCAGTACCTTTCCATAACACAAACACGTCGTCACATAACGGAGCCAGAGCTTGATGCACCGACTCCATTCACTGTGGACGACGTGCTGTGTCTCGAACGATTCCATGAAAATATTTGCAAAACTTGGTGCGACAGGGGAATCCATAGAGGTCCCCTGTCGCTGCCAGAAGAACTCCTGTCCAAACTGAAAATAGTTCTTAGTTAGGATAACATCTAAGAGTTCCATGATGAACCCTATAAATCTATTTGAAAGTCTAACGTTCTCTCCAAGTTTTTGTCTAATTGCCTGCACACCTTCATCATGAGGGATGTTGGTGTACAGGCTTTTGACATCAAAGGTACAAAGGAAAGTGCCATCACTAGCATCAATCCTCTCAATTTGGTCCAAAAAATCATTTGTATCTCTTAAGCACCTAGGAAGGTTTTTAACAGTTTCTTGTAAGAATCCATCTATATAGGTGGCAACTGGTTGGAAAACAGACCCGACCCCCGATACAATAGGTCGTCCCGGGGGTGCGTCAATGACTTATGTATCTTAGGGACCAAATAGAGGATGGGTGTTCTAGGATGATCCACCTTCAAAGCTTTACTCATTTTGCTGCTAATTATGCCTTGCGATTCAGCTTCAAAAATTATACCATCAAGCATTTGTTTAACCTGACTAGTGGTATCATTTTCTATTCTTTCATAGATAGCAGAATCATTAAGTTGCCTTTCGGCTTCCTCTATATATTGGCTTTTATCCATAATGACAGTGGCGCCACCTTTATTGGCTTTCTTAATGATTAGGCTATCCTCTTGTTGTAGTTTTTTAAGAGCTTCTCTCTCTATTTTAGACATGTTATTAATCCTATGCTCATTTACTCTTGACTATTTTTTAGACACTTCACTTCTTACTAATTGTTGAAATGTTTCAAACATTGCACTAGTTACATCTGGATCAAAGTTACTTTTCTTGTAAACTTTATTTGTAAATTCTTTTTCAAGAGATTTATTGTCAAAATACATCCTTAATCTTACTTTGCGGCAGAATTTATAAAACTCTGTCTCAAAGTTAAAGAGAGATATCTGTTGACTGGACACAAAATTAAGACCCTTATTTATAACTTTGCATTGTGTATCTGTCAATTCTCTAGAGGAGATATTCACTATCAGATCATTCAGATCCTTTTCTTTATTGTGCGGTTTGTCTTGGCTTTGGTCGAATTCAGACCATCCGACTGCTCGTCGGTGGTGGTCTCGGGATCCGTCGGTTCCTTTAAAAAAGGTTGTTGATTCTGCTTCTTTTTGTGGACCGCAATGTCATCAGTTTCTTATCACCTGTTTCTGATGATGTGGCATCTGATGTGCCTCTATTCATATATCGTGTTTTCCGTTGAAATGCTCTTTCATTTGACCAGGTATACACCTTGTTTTGGTAGTAGTCTCTTGTGTCTCGCTCAATTTTTGTTTATTTTGACCACCATAGTTTGTTCTCTAAGTTTGGACACATTCTCAGTAATTTGTTTGCAGATCTCATCACACAGTTCTTTCTTAGTTTCCCTGAGTTCTTTCCCACAGTCATCAATTTCTTTCCGTATGGCTTTAATAGCCTGATGTAGGTGCTGTACAGTTAGTAACATTAAATCAAGCGAGTAACGATTGCTAAGAGCAAACCATTTGTCACGATATTGTATATCATCTTTCAGGAGTATAGGCATCAGTGGACTACGAACAAACCAAATCCTGTTTGTTACAGCGAGAGGTCTTTTGGATCCATAAATTGGATTCTTTATCTCCAAAGGGTCTGAATAAGGAGTGTCAGTGGAGCGTATTTCTGTAAAATAAAATACATAGTAGCTTTTTCATTAGTCTGAGTCCGAGGGAGTCTAGCAGTAGTTGGCCTAGATATTAAATAGAGTAGAACTTTTTTGTGCCTTGAGTAGAGTTATAGTTAAGATGTAATGGAGTTGTCACCATAGAAAAGTAGTTTGTATCTAAAAAGGCCATAATGCTGCGAGAGTAGGTTAAATATGTGTTGTAATGTTATAAGTAGGCTTATTAGTTAAGTTGTTTTTAATATATGTAATTAGTTGTGTGAGCTTTGAACAATATAAAAGTGGCGTCACGTAGGTACCTCCTTACGCCTGAGAAAGGGTGTGTGTCCACCCCCCGAAACATCGCATGTTGGACGGACTACAAGCTGTAGGTAGCTGCTGGAGTCTTCACAGCGTCTCTATTCACCTTGTACAGGAGATGCCAGGCAAATGCTGACCTCCAGGACTCAGAGACTGGGTCTAACCTGCCGAATTGCTGGTAACTATATCACCATTAAGGATATTTCCTATCTTTGAGTTTCTCCTTGCCAGAGACGCGGTGCCAATTCACATGCTGAAAACACCTGAGCTAGGTGAATACAAGTTGAAACTATGTTGATGACGTGAAGTCTAGTGAACCTTCTATGTTTGAATTTTATTGAAGTTTTGATAAAAATAAAATGTATTGATCTTAAAGAAGATTTTTGATTAACACGGTTCCTATGTATAAGAAAGAGTATTTGTTCCAGGTGGGGTCCTGGAAGCACCATGGATACATTTTGAATACAAAGTGCTAGTGATCGAAACCTTATGGGTGACAACAGTTCTAATTTCGAGTTATTCACTTTAAAGCCAGAACCTATGTAGAGTTTCAAGAATTTTCAGAACTTCTACCATTGACTTATTGATTAAAAAAATAAAATGAAATCATAAGCAAATAATGCCACCTCAGGGGCTGAGTCTCCTATTTTAATACCAGCTATGGGGGCTTTATTGTTTAAATAAAACGGAACGCTTGGTCTACTCTACTCCTGGAACGCTTGGTCTAGTCTCGCCTAATGCGCTATCTCTCTGCTAACTCTCTTCTTGACCCGCTGCAATCAGGTTTCCGCACCCTACACTCCACGGAAACTGCCTTAGTTAAAGTCTCAAATGACCTCCTAACAGCAAAATCTCAGGGTAACTACTCATTGTTGCTTCTCTTGGATCTCTCTGCAGCATTTGACACTGTGGATCACCAACTTCTCCTCAGCATGCTCAGCAGCATTGGCCTCCAGGACACCGCTCTCGCTTGGTTCTCATCCTACCTCTCTGACCGCTCCTTCAGTGTCTCATTTTCTGGTTCGACCTCCTCTCCTCTTCCTCTTGCTGTTGGAGTTCCTCAGGGATCAGTTCTAGGTCCTCTCCTCTTTTCATTGTATACAGCCCCATTGGAAAAACCATCAGTAGATTTGGCTTCCAGTACCATCTCTATGCGGATGACCCCCAATTATACACCTCCTCCCGTGGCATCACTCCAGCCTTGCTACAAAACACCAGTGACTGTCTGGCCGCTGTCTCTGACATCATGTCCTCTCTCCATCTGAAACTAAACCTCACTAAGACTGAACTTCTTGTCTTTCCGCCATCTACTAACCAACCCCCCCCCCCTGCTATTTCTGTGTCTGTATGTGGTACCACCATTTCTCCTAGGCAGCAGGCCCGCTGTCTAGGGGTTATATTGGATTCTGATCTGACCTTCTCCCCATATATCCAATCCCTTGCCCGCTCCTGTCACCTGCACCTCAAGCATATCTCCAAAATCCGTCCATTTCTCACTGTGGAAACAACTCAAACTCTCATTACTGCTCTTATTCTTTCTCGTCTTGACTACTGCAACTCCTTGCTTATCGGTCTCCCTCTCTACAAACTCTCCCCTCTCCAAACTGTCCAGAATTCAGCAGCCAGGCTTGTCTTTCTCTCCAGCCGCTATACTGAAGCCACTACCCTGTGTCAGTCACTGCACTGGTTGCCCATCCAGTACAGGATACAGTATAAACTCAGCACTCTCACCCATAAAGCTCTCCACAGCGCTGCTCCTCCCTACATCTCCTCCCTAGTCTCTGTCTACCGCCCTATCCGTGCTCTCCGCTCTGCTGATGATATCAGACTACATTCCTCAATCATCCGAACCTCCCATGCCCGCCTACAAGATTTCACACGTGCGGCACCAATTCTCTGGAATATGCTACCGCGGGCGATCAGGCACATTCACAACCCTCACAGTTTTAGGAGGGCCCTGAAAATACATCTTCTCGGTCTGGCCCACCAAGATCCCTAACTGCTATCACACACATCTCTCACTCCCTGCACTTGGGCACTCACAGGCACTTATCTGTATATAGATGTACAGTCTGGGTGGCAGGTTCATCCATTTTTCATGTAAACCACCCCCCATTTATGAAACATGGCCGGACCATTGTAAACTTGGCACTTCTTACCGTATGTTTCACCCATACACCCTAATAGATTGTAAGCTCTCACGAGCAGGGCCCTCACACCTTGTGTCTCATTTGTAAGTACTTTTAATGTGTAATGACTGTATGTTTACCCTTGAATTTGTAAAGTGTTGCGGAATATGTTGGCGCTATAGAAATAAAGATTATTATTATTATTATTAAAGGTTCTATGGCTATGTTAAACAACATAGGGATAATAGGCACCCCTGCCATGTTCCCCTCATTAACCTTAAGGAATCAAATAATAACCACAGGGTGTAAACCTTTGCTGATGGATTTGAATAAATAGCTGATATAAATGTTCTCAAGGGCCCTATCAAGCCTGCTCTATCTGACACTGTTGAATGCTTTTTCAGCATTGTCAAAAGGGCTGTCAATCAATGTTTGTCTGTATATATCTTGACCTTATCTTATATTGTTAAAACTTTTCGGATCTTAGAGACTGCTAGCGTCCTTTAATAAATCCTACCTGATGTGGAGAGATCAATTTTGGCAAAAATTGGGCAAGATGATGTGTTGATATTTTAGCAAGTATTTAAAGAACTAGATTTATTAATGAAATTGGTCTGTATGATGACGCCTGAATGGAGTTATGTCCTGTTTTTAGGTAGTCCCTTGATAGAAGCCATATTCATGTTGTCCGGTATTGGTGACCCACTTAAAATGTATTGTATGTAGTACATAAGTAAGGAGATATTTCTTGCCGAACGATTTTGTAGAATTTGTTGATGTCATCTGGACCAAGGGCTTTTTGTGTTGTCAAATTAGCTATGGTACAGGAAATCTCACCCTCAGTAATTTGGGACTCTAGAAGTTCCCTATCCTCTTGCAAAATAGTGGGAAATCATGAGTTTTGCAGCCACTCCTCATCATCCTCACCACCTCCTTCTTGAGATTCATAACGTTTAGCATACGTTTTTAAATACTTTATTGATGTCTTTTCCAGTATGAATTAGTTTCCCAGTAGGATCTCTAATTGACTTGTCAGTGATGGTCTCTGATCTTTCAGCAAATTGTCCAGTAGACGATCCACTTTACCCCCAAAACGGAAGAGTTTAGCATCCAATGTAGACCACCTCGTAATCTTTTTTTTTTCCAATCAATCCGTTTTCTTGTTTCACTTAGTGCAATCTTTATAGTTTTTTTCCGGGTTTTTTGGGACTAGACAAAAATTTATGTATACCCTGATGTTTTTTAAAAAATTTTAAAAAAACCCTTTAAATTTTTTCCCCTTTGGGGCCCATGGGATATTGAAAACAAAATTTTTCTTCACCTCCCAGTTGTAAAATAACATATGAAACCCCAACCCTTTTTGTTATTTGAAAAAAATTAAGGGGAATTGAACAACCCAAAATTTCCCTTTAAAAAGTTACAAAACATCACCTTTTTTTTTTTTGCATGGGCCCCAAAATACTTCACGGACTATGAAAAAAAAAAATAAAAAAAATTTGGGAAACCCTACTGGGGGAATCCACCTTTCAGGGTTTAAACCTTTGGGCCCACTAAGGGCAAAGTTTAGGGGTTGGGTGGGGGTGTTTTAAAAAAAATAAATTTCGGGAAAAACTTACCCCCAAAATTTTGGGGGGAAAAGGGGCCCCTCCAAAAGTAATTTTTTCCCAGAAAATTTTAAACCTTTTGTTCCCAAACGAGCCACACCAAAAGAGGCAGAGGAAAATTTGAGAGGTGAAAAAAGGGGCCCTAAAAAATTTTCCCTGTTGGAAAGGGGGAAATTTGGGTTTTTTTGGAGAACTTCTGTTTTGGCCCCAGGCTCTTTTTTGCTGGGGAGGGCGGGGAAACCTTTAAAATGGGGGGGGTTTTGGCAGCTGTATTGGGGGGACAAAAAGGGGGCCCAGGAATTTGGGGAAGGAATATTTAAAAAAAAGGGGACTGGGGGGAGGGTAACACAAAAGAAGCAGGGCAAGGATGGGAGGGGGAAGATAGAGAGCTGGGAAATTAGTAAAAAAATAAGGGGGTTGGGTGGAGGGAGGGGGTTTTTGGGGAATAGTTAAAAAATCAGGGGGGAAAAGGAAAAAAAAAAACTAAAAAAAATCTCAAAATTGCTTTTGTTTGCCCAAAACCAAAGGGGGTCTGCCCAAAACAAAATAAATAAAAACTAAAATTTACTAATACCCTTAAAGGGAAAAATATGACATAGGGGGGTAAAAAGAAAAAACCTTTGGTTGGGGGGGGGGAAAAGGCAAAGGGGGCCCTTGGGCATTAAAAACTTTCCCCAGGTTTTACATTTCTATTTAAAAAGGATCGAAAAAAACCGGGAAAGGGGGAGGTTGTCTGTCTCTTTTTAAAAACCCTGTCGGGAAGGGGCCAAACTGGGGGGAAAGATATATTTACGGTAATTAACAAGGGGAATCATTAAAGGGTAAAATTACAGGGGGGGAAAACAATAACAATTATAATACAAATGGGGGGTGGGGAAATGGGCCCCCCAAGTAAAAAAACAAAAAACCCATGGGAAAAATTATTTTTTTCAGGCAAATAGAGGGGCCCGGCTAACCCAAAATTTTGGGGTTATTATTATGGGCATTTTAACTTTTTCCGGGGACATAAATTTGGGAAATCTAAAAACCTTTTTAGCTCTCAAAAAAGGAAAAACGGGTTTTTTTTGTCAAAAACTAATGTAATTACCTTTGCCAAATGGTGCAAAAAAACCGGGGACTAGGGGAAAAGGGCCCCTTCTAGTTTTTAAAAATTGACCTAATGGGGCCGGGAAGAGTAAAAAAGGGTTCGGTTTTGGGGGGGCCCCGGGGGAAAAATTTACCATAATATAAAAATTTTTTTCCTTTTTATCCTTCAAATGAGTTTTTTTTGAAAGGAACCCCCAAAAAAAAAATTTGAATTTTGGGGGAAGGGGGAAATTTTTTATTCTGCTTAGGGGGGGCCCAAAACCCCGTTTTGGGGAGGGGACAATTTTTTTTAAAATAGGGCAAAAACAAATAATAAAGGGGATTTTTTTAAAAACACCCTGGGGCTTCCCACGGGTGGGGAGGAAAACTTTCCCTTTATGGTAATAAAATAATTAAAAAAAGGGGAAAAAAAACCCAATTGGTTTAAAACAGGGGGATGTTAAAAGGGAAATTAAAAAAAAAAAAAAGAAAGCGTTTAAACCTACAAAAAACAGGGGGGGGTAGTGGAGGGGGCACAAAGAACTTTGGGGAAAAAAAAAAAGGGGTGTTTTAAAAAAAAGGGATAAAGGAAGAAAAAGCTGGGGGAGGGAAAAAAGACATTTTCGCCTTTAAAAAAATTAAAAACAAACCCCCAAAAAAATTTTTTTTTAACTATTTTTAAATAGTAAAAAGTTTAAAAACAGAAAAATGTTGGGCCCTTTAAAAAATTACAGAGGGAGGGGACAGAAAGGGGGGGCGATGAGAAAAAACCCAAAACCTATTAAACACTTTTTTCTCCCAAATGTATTTACCGGGGGAGGTGGGGCTTCCTGTTGGGAACAGAGGGGTGAGGGTAAAAAACCAGCTTAAAAAATTTCTTGTCTTACCCAAGAAGAAGTGGCCCGCTTCCGTCTTTTGAGATTAAAATAGACAAATCCCCCAGGGGCCAGTGGAAAACCCCACTTTTCCCAAGGTGTTAAGTGATGTTTATTTGAAAAGGGCCCCTATTTTTTAAAAATTTATGGGTTGGGGCTAATGACTGGGTTTTTTTTCCCAAAAAGGGTTTTGGGGCCCTAGGCAAAAGTGGGTGCCAATATTCAAAAAAAGGGGTTTAAAAAGTGGGTCCAGGAAAAATATAGGCCGGGAAGTTTTTACCTCTTTTTTGTAGGAAAAAAGTTTGAAAAGGGTTTTCCCCGGGGATGGGTATTTCCTTTGGGGTAATTTTCCACTGAAAAAAAAATGTTTTAACGCCGTTTCCCCGCAGGGTTTATTTAAAAGGGTCGGGCCCGTTTTAGACAAATCTTTAAACACTTTTTATGGGGGAAGTCAGGGGGCTAGACTGGGGTCGGGGTGAGGCCCCTGGAAAATTTTATTTGTAGATTTTTCTAAAACATTTATACGTGCCACATAAAAGGGTTGGGGAAGTTAAAAAGGAATTTCTTGGGGGCTGGGGGGAAAAAAAAGGGGTTTAAATGGGTTTAAACCAAAATGGTCACTGATAGAAAAAAAAAAGGGGAGTAATTAAAGGTTTCATACTCCTTTACTGGGGTTTTTCTGCTTGTTGGGGGGGACCACAAAAGGGCCCGTATTGGGGGCCCATCCTTTTTCAACATTTTTTATTTTAACCCATTTTTTACAAAAGGGATTGCACGGGAAAAATATCGGGTCTTTGCAGACATTTCAAAAGTCTGAAAAAATAAATTTTAAAAACAAAAAGAGGATAAAGTTAATTTTTTACAAAGGGACTTTATAAGTTGGAGGGCCCGGGCAGGGGAAAAAAGGAGATGAGGTTTTTAAAAAAAAAGATTTAAAAGCCCAAAGTTTTTGGGCCCTGGGGGGGAAAAAATTTCCTTTTCATGTTTTTCATGTTAAAAAAGGAAAAAAAGGGGGGTAAAAGTGACATGGGCAAGGGGCTTGGGGAAACCCGGTGGGGCAGTAAACTTAATTGTAGCAAACCAGTGTCAGGGCAGTAAACTGCCAAAAGGGAAAAAAGGATCAATTTGGGGGGCAAATTTGAAAGGGGCCCTAGAGGGGACATGATGGGGGAAAATTTTTTCTCCCATTATTTTTAAAAATCACTGGTTAGGGCCACACATTGGGAAAATTTGTGTACAGTTTTTTGGGCCCCCAGTTTCACAAAAAAGAAAATTTTTAAGCTTGAACCCGGGACAAAAAAGGGGGGGCCCAACCCAAAAAAAATAAAAAAGGAATGGGTGGACTACGTACCCCGAAAGATTAGGGAAGATTAGGGTTTTTTTTTTTAGAGAAAAGGGGGGGGTTCGGGGGGAAAAAATAAATTTTGTTTAAATTTTCATTTAAAAGGGGCAATATTTGAGAAACTCTCCCAAAATTTATTTTATAAAACCCCGGACCCGTAAACTGGAAAAAAAGGGGGCACCTTTCCTTTAAAGTCTTGAAGGGGAAAGAAAGTTTCTACATAAACCCTAAAAAGGGATTTTTTTAAATGTAAGGGCATTTAGGGTTTTGGGAACCTTTTCTTGGGCCAAAAAACTTGTCTGGGGGGATTCCCCTAACAGAGTTCAAAAAAAAGGGGGTTTTGGGTTCATTTCTGGGCATAAAAAATATAAAAAAGTTAAAGTGGGGCTAGGGTTCTGGAAGAGAGGTCATTGAAAACCCCCGGGAATTTTTTTTCCCATTTTTCCAGATTTTGGGGGTTTGGGGGGGAATTTTTTTTCCCTTTAAAAAGAGGGGCAATTTGGGGGCTACCTCATTGATTTTTTTTTCCCTTTCCTTTTGGGGGGGGGGGGTCCCCCCAAAACCCTTAGACAAAAAGGCTGAAAATGGGAAGGAAATTTCGTTTTTTTTTCGACCCTTTCCCCAAAATATGAAAACACTTTTAAAAAAAAAAAACCCATATAGAAAACCCTTCCCCCCCAAACCCCCCACCCCCCTGAGCCAGTTTTTTCCCTTTTTCCTGACAGAGGCCCCATTTTTACAATTCGGGCGTTGGGCACCCTTTTTGTGAGGGAAAAAATTTTTCCCCTTTTTTCCCTTTTCCCAAATGATTTAGAGGGCTGTTTTTCCCCGTGGGCCAAAATTATAAACATTTTTTTTTCCATAACCCAAACCTTTGGGTTTTTTTATGAAAAAAAATCAAAAAATCAAAAAAGTTGCCCCAATTTTTTAAAAATTCAAAAAAAGTATTTGGGGTAAGGGCAATAGTTTTTTCCACTTAAAAATTTGTTTTTAAAAATTTAATCTTCCATATTTTCCAAAATTTCCTACCATATGGGGGTTTTGGGATCATTTTTTTAAAAATTTTTTTTTTTTTTTTTTTTGCCACATTAGGGGGGTTTTGAAATGTTTTTACATTTTCAAGGGAAAAAAATTTTTGAAATAGGTTTTTTTTGGGGAAAACCCGTCCCGTTTTTGCGTGGCCTTTTTAAAGGCCCGGGTTTTTTTAATAACCCCCCCCAAAAAGGGCCCCCTCTTAGAAACTAGGGCCCCTTTTAAAAATATTTAAAAAAAAACATTTTGGAGATTTTTTTTACCCCCTTTAATTTTATTCCCCCAGAAATTAAAAACAAAGTGGAGGTGGGGAAAATTTTAAAAAAAGTAACCTTTTTTTTTCAGATTTTTTCCCTTTTTATTTTTTCAAATGGAAAAAACCCCTAGAGGGAAACCCGGGAAAATGCAACTCAACATCAATTCAAAAGAAATTTTGCCTTTTTTGAGATATCCCAAAATGTGCCCCAAAAGGGCCCATTTTGCTTTAACCACAAACCCCCAGAATTTGGAGGGGCACCCACCGGAAATCTTTGGTCTCATTTTCATTTTCGGGTTTTATTGGGGCTAAAAAAATTAAACTTTTTAAGGGACCCTACTTTTCCCGAAAAATCATGGTTCCACTTTCCTTTTTAAAAGCACCATGAGTTTTTCCGGGGAAAAGTATAAAAAAAAACTTTCCCGTCTCCCTTTTGCCCCGAGATTAAAAAAAGAAAGCTTCTGCTAATTTCTGTTTTTGGGCAGGGTAATTCCAAAAGCAGGTGAAACAAATCATTGCAAATCCCCCTGAACCCAAATTCCCAGGGTCGGGGGAAAAATTTGGTCGCATCCCGCTGAACCCACCCTTACAAACGATCCCTGTCCTGGGGGTCTGCTTGTGTGAAAAAGAGTGAGGGGATGTAATTTCCGTGCTGGGTCCAAATGCCCCTTTTGCTGCCCTTTGGGCGTCACCCGCCTGAAATTTTTTATTTAAAAAACCCCCAAATGCCTAATTTACTTTTACTGCCCCGTGATCTAATTTTTTGGGGGAAACTGTCTGATTCCGGGGGGTTTGCCACTTTCCAAAATTCCAAACAATTTTTTTTGCCAGTTTTCATCACTGGCTTTTAAAAATGAAAAAAAAAAAACAAAAAAAAATTTAAAACCCCCCCCATTTGGGCCCAAATTTCCCCCGTTCCCCCCACTTTTATGTTATAGCTGTCCCCGATCAGTTAAAAAAAGGGGGAATTTTTTTTTTTTTTTAATTTTTTGTTTTCCCCCCATCTGTCCACGGCCCCCTCACTAACCCCCCAAAAAAAGCCTGAAAAATATTCTAACACAAGAAGGTGCTCCTTCAATTCTGAGGCATGTGGAAGAGACAAAAAGCGCACATGGGCCACAAGTGGGATATTTCTAAAAATGGCATAATAAGGAGAATCATTATTGAGTTGCGATTTCTTGGTAAAATCTATGGGGTTCCAATGAATAATGAACAAAAATCGGAAATCTGCAAAAAAGTTAAAATTTTGAAATTTCACTTTCACTTTTCATTAATTTCTGCAAAATACCTAAAGGGTTAATAAACTTCCTAAATGCTATTTTGACTATGTTAAGGGGTGTAGTTTATGAAATGGAGTCATTTATGGGGGTTTCTTACATACAAGCCCCTCAAAACCACATCAGAAGTGGCCTGGTTCCAAAAAAATATCTGTTCTGCAAATTTTCTTGAAAATTTTAAAATTTGCTACTAAATTTTAAAGCCCCCAAATTTTTTAAAAAACAACATGATGTTTAAAAAAATCATGCCAACACAAAGTAGACATATGGTAGATGTTTATTATTTACTATTTTGCTAAATTAAAGCACAATGTGTCACGAGAAAACAATCTCTGAATCACATGGATACGTAAAAGTGTTGAAAAGTTATTCACAGATAAAGTGGCACATGTCAGATTTGAAAAAAAGGGCTTGGTCCTTAACTCCAAAACAGGCTTAGACCTTAAAGGGTTAATAAACACCCCTAAAAAGACCCCATATTGGAAATTACGCCCCTTAAGGAATATATACGGGGGTGAAGTGAGTATATCGACCACACAGGTGTTTCACAAATCTTTTTAGCGTTAGGCTGTGAAAATGAAAATAATAATTTTTTCCAATAATCTGCAATTTTAGCTGAAAATTGTTTCATAGTTTCATAGTTTGTAAGGCCGAAAAAAGACGAGACATCCATCCAGTTCAGTCTCTTGTGCTAAGGTGTTGATCCAGAGGAAGGCAAAAAAAAACCCAATGAGGTAGAAACTAGTGTTGAGCGATTACGTTGACCATCGACATCGGTCGATGGTCGATAGTCGAACATCATCGACAAGATAGTCGATAGTGGGTGGTCGATTTTGAGCGATGACCATTAAAGTCTATGGGAGAGCAACAACACCTTCATTCTTACACCCAAACAGGGCTGGAGAAGCTGGAATTAACATCCACAACAGTCAAATGGATACGTGCTACATCTTAGGCAACACACTTAGGTTATAAAAGCCACAGAAAAAAAATCACACCCCATTCACTATCCCTGTCTTGTACCACAGCATGACCCTTAAACCTGCATCACCCACAAATTAAAAAGTGCCAGAAGGCAGTATGATTTGAACCATTATCTTACTTGAACTGGACATTGAATATCCTTGTCCTGGAACGCAGCATGAGCCCCAAACCTGCATGACCTCCAGATTTAAAAGTGCCGGAAAAAGGAGTCTTTCAACCACCATTTTAGTTTCACTGGACATAGACTATCCCTGTCCTGGACCGCAGCATGACCCCAAAACCCGCATGACCCACATGACAATGATGATGATGACATTTGTGTCCGTGACTCGGAGGACGAGGAGGTAAGACTGCTGGATGCAGGTTGCATTAACCACTGAAGGACAGATTGGCGACGCTGTTCGTTACTGAGGTTCACAGGGCCCTGACCCAGCGATGACAGGCCTGACGGTCCTGCAACTGACGATCCCGGGCATTGCGTGTTGTCCCCAGCACTGGAAGGAGCACCTTCTCTCGTACCTCTACCTCCATGTCCTACCCCCCTCTTTGCTCGCTTACCACCTACTTTTGGTTCAATTTTCAGAAATATAAAAATTTGAGAAGGTATGGAAGAGTTTTGGAAAGTCTCTTATTAAAAGACGGCAAATCACAGCTATTCTCAAATCCCTCAAATCAAAACAAAATTGCTGGATTCAAATAAACTGCAAAGTAGATCTATCAACAAAGCTGGCCTGGCGCCAAAATGAAAAAACACGTATCTGAAATGTATTCGGATAATACAAGGAATTTTTGGCACCTATCAATTCACCTGTGGTGACTATAAAATTACTGTATTCAAATTTAACTGCAAAGTAGATCTATCAACAAAGCTGGCCTGCGCCAAAGAGAAAAAACACGTATCTGAAATGTATTCGGATAGTAAAAGGTATTTTTGCCACCTATCAATTCACCTGTGGTGACAAAAAAATTGCTGGATTCAAATTGAACTGCAAAGTAGATCTATCAACAAAGCTGGCCTGCGCCAAAGTGAAAAACACGTATCTGAAAATGTATTCGGATAATACAAAGATATTTTTGGCACCTATCAAATTCACCTGTGGTGACTATAAAAATTGCTGTATTCAAATTTAAGTGCAAGCTTCCTCAAGAACAAAGCGTAGGGCGCCAAAGTCAAAAAACACGTATCTGTTATGTATTCGTATAATACAAGATATTTTTTGGCACCTTTCAATTCACCTGTGGTGACAATAAAATTGCTGGATTCAGATTTAAGTGCAAGCTGGCTCAAAAGAACAAAGCTTTTAGTGCGCCAAAGTCAAAAAACACGTATCTGTTATGTATTTTGTATAATACAAGATATTTTTGGCACCTTTCAATTCACCTGTGGTGACTATAAAATTGCTGGATTAAATTTTAAAAGTGCAAACTGCCTCAATGAGCAAAGCTGTAGTGCGCCAAAGTCCAAAAACACGTTCTGTTTATGTATTCGTATAATGCAAGATATTTTTTGGCCCCTTTCTTTTCCCCTGTGCTGATATAAAAATTTGCTGGATTCAATTTAAGGCAAGGTGTCTATCAAAAAATCTGAGGGAAAAAGTGCAAAAAACACTTATCTGTTATTATTGTATAATACAAAATTTTTTTCCCTTTTTCAATTCCCCGGGGTGACTATAATTGTGGTTTAAGTTTTAAGTCAAGCTGCCTTTTTTTAACAAACTTAGTGCCCAAAGTCCAAAAACACGTATCTTTATGTATTCGAAAGGCAAGATTTTTTTTTGGGCCCTTTCTTTCACCTGTGCGACTATAAAAATTGCTGGTTCAAATTTAAGGCAAGGTGTTATCAACAAATCGGACTGGCAAAAGTGAAAAAAACACATCTGTTATGTATTCTAAATACAAGATATTTTTGGGCACCTTTCAATTCACCGGGTGACTAAAAAATTGCTGGATTAAAATTTTAAGTGCAAGGGGGTAATAAACAAAGGTAAATGGGCAAAATTAAAAATGAACACATATCGAAATGTTACTGAAAAAAAAAGTGGGAGTTTTTCACCTAAACAAAGAGCCTGCAGTTACTAAAAAGATGTGTATCCTATAAGTTAGGTGCCCAACATCCGGGAAATTTAAATAGAAAAACTGTTTAAAATAAATATTGCATGCAAAAGTCTACACTAAAACTTTGGGGAACTTTTTCCAGTAATTTTTTTAGAGAGCTTTTCTGTGTTCGCCCCGGGGCCCCCCCCAATCCCCCCGTGACTTTACAGTGGGAGAGCCCTTTAAAATTTCTACCTAACTAAAAAAAAATCTCCAATCTCAAACTAACTAAATGTAAGGATCACACTTATAAGGGTTTTCTCTGTGAAGAAATAAATAATTTCCTGAGCTGTTTTTGGGAAAAAGCAAGCGCACACCTTCTGGGCCCGAGACGCTGAGAACACTAGGCTTTAACAGGGGAAATGTTTATGTAAACGAGTCATGGATTTTTCAAGCCAATCGCAAACAAAAACATCCCAGTCATGAGTCGCCCAACAAACTCCCTGCTCTATTCTGTAAACTGATTTTCTGGCGCCAAAAAACAGGAAGCGCCGAAAATGGGGCTCTTTAAAAGATGAGCACAATTTTAAACTAAAATTTTGCTGATCTAAAAATTTTGATCAAAATAAAAACTGTGCCCCATTTTAACTTGTGATAAAAATCGCTCAACACAGTAGAAACCATTGTCTTCATTTTTTGGGAAAAATTTCCTTTTCCGACTCAAAACTGGCAATCGGAAAAATCCCTGGATCTA